>JANHJO010002784.1:51969-81240 GCA_032468235.1 Pseudoxyrhopus heterurus
GGTGGTCCCTATTTTTCTACTTGCATTTTTACATGCTTTCGAACTGCTAGGTTGGCAGAAGCTGGGACAAGTAACATGAGCTCACTCCATTACATGGCACTAGGAATTCGAACCGCCGAACTGCCGACCTTTCTGATCGACAAGCTCAGCGTCTTACCCACTGAGCCACCGCATCCCTCAACACCCTATATAAATATATAAAAAAGGACTTCTGTCATGAAATGTGGGTTAATGTTAAACCTGATAATAAATAATATATTGTTAATACATTTAAAGGTGTTCGCTTTGTTTTTATAACAACGATGTATTTGTTATAGTTTATGGCACTTCTGGGGGGGGGGGAATATTTTACAATTTTCACTATCAACTATGTATGTTTGCCTTTAGAAATCTAAATTCAAAAAAATCCTAATGTTTCATTTCAAATAAATTGGCAGGCTACGTGAGTAATGATTTTGTATGCACCGTCATAGTTGATAAAAATCAAGGCACCTTATTTTAAAGGATTCAAAATTATGAGTATGCATTAGATTACAAATTCAAAGACCTTTATGATACTGTTTGGTAGTTCTACAGCAAGCAGCTCTCAAACTGTTCTTATACTAAAACTCATTTGAGAAAATTAAAAACTACACAAAGCAGCAGGGTTTAAGCAAATCATTGTAGTTGTTACGTGAATGACACAGTCTTTAAGCTTCCTGCCTGACTCTGCAACCATCATAAATATATGCCGGTTGCCAAGCGCACAAACTTTGATCATGTGACTATGCGGATGTTGCAATGATTGTAAGTGTGAGGAGTGGTCATAAGAATCAGGGAGGAAGCTTAAAGACTGCACTTGTTAAGGAGTCAAACCTGATTTTACCTTGCTTTTTATCCTCTTTATGCTTTTTATAGATTTTCTGCCTTTTTTTAAATATCTCAAATCCATTTTTTAGCACACATACTTCCAACATTGCAGAATACTAGAGTACCCAGCACTTTTTAAAAGTTTTGTTTTGCTTTCCATATCACTAAATATCCCATGACACTTCTCTTCTTTGGCAGCTAGGCCATTTCAGGTGCTTGTTTTTTAAAGTCCTCTTATGTGGCAGGACAGAAGAGATTTACTGAATTCTACTAGAAATTTGGAACCTAGTATCTGTATGTACACTCATATGCTTATGTACTATTAATGAAATATAATCTACAAAAACAAGGTGTTGGCTGTTAGCAGCAAAAGCGGGTATTACAATCAACCAAGAAAACAACACGTATTTGCTAATTTCATACAACTAGCCCTGCCTTTCTGGTTCTCAGCAGACTTGGAAAACAGCAATAGCTGTATCCACCAGGCACTGCTATCTACTGCAGTTCCAGCTCTCCTGAGGCCAGATCTCCCAGCAATGCAAGTCCTTCAGGAGCATCATTCCTGAACAAGGGCAATGGTAAAAATGATAATGAAAAGGAAGTGATGAGAGATTGCAACTCACCGCAATCCATGGTCTGAGTGATGATGATGCCGTGTTCACTAGTCAGTATATAGGGCTACCCTTGAAGTCTATTCAGAAGCTTCAGCTGGTGCAAAGTGCAGCAGCAAGAGCAGCCTTTGGGACCTCTACAATGGTCCATATTACACCTTTGCTTCATGAATTTCACTGGCTACTGGTCTGCTTCCTTGTACAGTTCAAGATTATGACCTTTGAAGTCCTTAATGGATAGATCCAGGCTAGTTGATGCTGCCTTGTCCCACTCATGGCAGCAGACAGGACCTCCTTCAGATCCTGTCTAAATCTAACTATCGGGATCTGGAAGAAGAGCCTTCTTTGCTGCAACACCTGCTCTTTGGAACATCTCACTCTCTAAAATAACATCTGTCCCCATCCTCCTATCCTTCCACAAGAGACTGAAGGTTTGGCTCAGCTGGCTGACCTGGGGGAATTCCACACTGGAGGTGGTTGCTGGATTGTGGCAGACTCCCCCTCCCCTCCTTGCTCTCTGTTCTACACCCATCCATATTTTGGGTTATCATATTGATAACCAATATTCTTGTTGTGTTCTTTTTCATTGTTTACTTTATTGTTTTATTAATTTAGTTCTGTTCTGTTTACACACCTTTCATTTTCTTTTCATTAATGTATGCTGCCTAGAGAGGTCCCATGTGAAATAGGTGGCAAATAAATTTAACAAATAAAAATAAAATAATATTCCCTCGTTTTCACTATGCCAATGTGGCAGCAAAATTAGAAGAATGACCAGACAGCAGGATTACAGGAGGGAGAGCTGCTGGAGGCAACAATACGGACTACGATCAAAAAAGGCTGCTTTGAAACATTCTAAATTTGGCAAACTGCAACCAACATGCTTTACAAATATAATACTGCAACACATTCTCATAAAAATTTGCAGTTAATAATAGCACACTGATCCTTTTAAATTTTCATGGGCACTTTTAAATGGTATTCTTTTTTACTTGTATCTTTGTTAACTTTTTTGTTTTAATCAAGAGTAGTATTTGTGTTAATTCATACTTGATAAATCTGAAGTACACACACAAACATGCAAACAGATAGAACAAATAGTGTTTTAAACCTAAACAGCAGGAAAAGTAGGTAGAGATTTTGGGGGTTCTATCTCCCTGCTTCTGTCCACATTAAAAATAAAAGTATAACGGCAAGTAAATACTTATAGTATATCCCTTTTGAAATAAGCTTTCTTCATTAGCAATCTGACAAATCATATTGTAGCTGTTTTAGGATGCTAAGCAAACTGAGAACAAAACGGTCACATAAAATGTCTAGGAAGAATTAAGGCAAGATAAGCCATATCAAGTAAAATAATGTTTATCCATTTGATTAAAAGACAGGTAATAATAAATGCAAAAGATTTCATAATTTTATGAGGTAAATATGTAGGCAGGCAGGTAAATACTATCAACTCATATGTTAAAAGAAAGGCTTACACATATAGTACGTAACTGGTTGTGCCCAATCTCTTCGAGACCGCCTCCTACCACACGTGTCCCAGCGCCCTGTTAGATCCCACAAGGTCGGCCTCCCGCGGGTTCCGTCAGTCAGGCAGTGCCAGCTGGCGGGCCCGCGAGGGCCTTCTCTGTGGCAGCTCCGGCTCTCTGGAACCAGTTACCCCCGGAGGTCCAGACCACCCCCAATCTGCTGGCCTTCCGAAAAGCCGTAAAAACCTGGCTTTTTCGGCAGGCCTGGGACTGATGACCTCACACAATGTAACACCTTGTGAGGTCCAGATTGTACGGAGTATGTTGCCTATTATTTTAATCAGAATGCATTTTAGATTGTATTGTTCTTCTTATACACTGTTTTATTATCTTGTTGTGAGCCGCCCAGAGTCCTTCGGGAGTTGGGCGGCATACAAATGGAATAAAATAAATAAATAAATAAATGCAAGTTGAAGCAGCCTTGCTGAAGGACACAATCCTGCTTCACTCAGGGTAATACTCAAGTGTCAGAAAACTCTTGAGAATGATAAAGATGCTGAAGGAAGCCAGTAGAGAAAATCCTCTAATTCTAAGGAGATGCTTCTCAGACGAAACACAGGAAGCTACATTCTTCAAAGAAAACACCACCAAGAAATAGGAATTTCTTCCACTGCAGATTGTTTTAATGCCTCAAACAGAGCAACAAATGCAACCATGCTAGTAGGTATCCAGGATATACCTCCACATTAGCATCAACTGTTACTATACAGAATGCCTGCTAGCACGATCTAGATAACCAACTTATTATTTCAGAACCATGATCTATATTTGCTAGATGACAGATTCCTAGATTAAGATGGATTATACTTAAGGACTGGTAAGAATGTACTTGGTTCAAGCCCTCATTAATTTGATCAGAAGGGATTTAATCTGCATCCTGTGAGAACTGGAGAAATTTCAGAAGTTAAAAAAAGCATGTTAAAGACTCATGAAATATAAGAGAAAGAGAGAGTAATTACTTTAGTACCTATTAAAAGTATAGAATGAATATTAACTCATTAAGATGTACCATCATTTCTGTTTATACTCTGATGCTCAGATCATGGGACATAAACAAGATGAGTTTCAATTCTGAACACAGGAACGTAAACACCATTTAATAGGTATACCTGGAATCTCATGACTAGATGTAACAATTTTAAAATATAACAGAAAGGGAAAAGCATGTGTATGTGTATGTTAAAAAATAATCACATCTGATCAAAAGTTAAGAGAATTAATTTGGCAATTCTGGCTGGAATATTTAAGATTTTAAAAGCTGAAACATTAATAAAAGCAATACTGTCAGGTGCAAAGAATCAGGGCTATACATTAAGTTTCAGTTAAGATGATTTATTGCTCATGCCTATACACAGGAATCTACTCAACTAAGAGTTAGCAGTAAATTGGCACTTAGAAGAGTTAATGGAATTCAAGGGGGGGCTGGACTTGGATTACTTGTAGGAACGTAACAACTCCAGGCTGATTCCTCCTTTTACTCTGCCCCCAGGCTCTGCCTCATTTTCTCCTATAGTACTGTTGTCATCTACTACATAACTGCCTGGCCAACCAAAATGCAGAGAATGTTTTCCAAAGCTAACTGCAGATCTGTCAAAGAAGCATAAACAGTGATGAGAGACTTTTGTTACATCTACATCTATTAGAAGACAAAGTTTGTTAAGCATGGCCCTTCTAGGATGATACTGTCCCAACTTTCTGAACTACTTTCTCTTTCAGAAGGTACAGAAAAAGCACAAGGGGCTCGACCGTATTCATCTTGATCTTAACCAAAAAGAAACATTTAATAGTTGAAATGGAAGAATGGTTGGGGGAGAACTATCATGTATGGAGAATTGATGTTGCTCAAAATATATTTTAAAAATTGTAATGCTAGCTAGATATAGAATTCTTTTAAGTGTGATTTGTTTATAAACCCCTTCCCCAATACCCTTAGAATATTTTACAGCCATTGTGTGTGATTCTACTTTCAGCCTCTAACATATTTCATCAAAATTCCCTTAAATAAAGATTAATTACCTATGCTTCCATAGTCATCTAGAGAGATTATAGAAAGCAAAAAGGCATAGACAGCGCTGTTACCACTTCCATCTGAAATCTTAAAGCCATGCTATTATTCACTTTAATTTATATTTAACATGTATGTTTCTGTCCTTTTTGGTTATGCCAGAAAGTTTCCAGCAGATAATAGTTTCACCAAACCAAGACCTAAAAGAAAGCATGGAAAGTCTCTGAAATTATCTGGTTTTGGCTTGGAAGCTAAAGAATATTGGGCCTAGTTAGTTCTTGAATGGAAAGATCAAAATAGACTAGGAATATGGGGGGGGGGGGGAATCCAGAAAAGGAAATGCAACACTGCTTTGAAGCTGTTGCCAACCTAACTACATGGATGTAGCCATGAGGCCTTAACACTTGAGTTGACTCAACAAGGACTAACCCTTTTTGGAACACCCATAAGGAGAATACCAAAGAAACAATTTAATGCACTGAATGCACTGTAATTTCTCTCTCAAGATGAATCACTCTGCTTTTATTGTCTGTATCCTTTTAAAAAAAAAATTCAAGAATGTGCCAGAGAATGTTTCATAAAATCTGCAGAACCCAGATCACACACAGCAAACTTATTCTCATATCCACTTAATCTCAGTACACATCTCCACTCCTACTTCCTTCCCAGTAGTATGCAGCCTTAAAAACACAAATGTTCAGGTTTCCTGGAGCTAAAACTGAAAGGAAAAAAAAAGTTTTCTTCCCAAGAGAGAGAGAGCTACATGCTCTTGGCGCCCTGAAGCTGTTAAGTGTAGTAAAATATAATGTGGCACTTCACCACAATTAACCACAGGGGAAACAGCCCTTTTTCACCTTTGATGACATTTAGCAGATAAGACTATAAATTCTAGATGTTATCTACAAATAAAGGATTTTGAACACCAAATGTGTGTACTTGTTGTTGCTGAAAAAGAATCCAACTGTTTACCCAAAGCAAGCAAAATCAAAACTGAAGACAATATTCACTCTATTAACAGACAGGAGCTAAAGTCAGTCATGAAATAGTCAATAGCCAAATAATGGGCTAGTTTTTTAAATAAATTCTAAATGACATCTGTTCATCAGCAGATGATTAACCAGACTGAACATCTTAAATGAAGCTAAGTAACATTTTAGGCAAATGTTAAGATGATTAAGGAAAAGGCTGTTTTGTATTTCTGATGTAATAGAAAGAGTCACTGACATTTTTCAATTACAACCTTAACAAGTGCAGCTGTTCATTTCTCTTTGGTAAGGGGAGATCCCATATATGTTGCCACATCAGGTTTTTATGCCTGATCATCTTTGAAATTATGCTAAATTAGTACACGAGGAAGAGTAAAAACAGTAATGTTCCTACTGACTATGATTCAAATATAAAATCATACCGCACATTATAAAAATTTCCAAAACTTTAACCTAAAAATAAAACATATTGTTATATCAATAAAATAAATACACATGGTTAACCATGTTGCATAGTATAACCAGACAGATACCAGAAATTTCCTGGCCATCAATAAAACATTGAAGAGAAGAGGTAAACAAAATGAACTGTAATCTAGCTAAAAATAAACAGCTATTGAGGGTTCTGACAAGTGGGAACAAAATAGAAGGTAGTCTGATCTGAGTTGAATTCCCGTCCCATTGTGCCCAAATAATCTTATACTTGGATCATTTCACTCCAGATTAATAACTCACTCCAGATCTACAGATTTATCCCATAAAGGTGGCATCTTGCTTATGGGTTTCCTAAATTGCTGATTTTAATATTCATGATTGGATAGCACATAACAAAGAGATTCCCTGTAGTTTCATTAGTCAGACAGAAATGGTACTATGCTTTTGGAAAAACTATGGTCAGTTGTCCATCAAGAAAGTGAGAAGCAAGAAGTAATGTACCAGAGCTAAGAAAAAGAGGATCATGTTTCTCCTATTCCCTGACTAAGGGTTGCAATTCTACAAGAAGCTGAGAAAACCAGAAAAGCAAATATGAAGCCTATGCTTCAAGAAATCCATTTACCTCAAAGAATACAAATAAACAAGTTTAGATACAGTAGACTATATTATGTGTATCTAATACATATTTATGACCTTTGCTGATTTCTCTATGCAAGCTCAATTACTGATACTTCTTGAATCTTTATGCAATAAAATACAGTACCATATATTACTAGCAGATACACTCTACCTTGTGATCTAACCACGTTTATCTTATCTGATAATGTAGTGATTTTAGCAGCATTATGTTTATTCCCTCCAACATTTTTGCATATGACTACTCAAAGGTGAAAAGTTTACAGTTTTCTATTAGTTTTAATATATAAGTCTCTAATTATTTCCTGTGAAATTGATCTAGTTCTCATCAGGGGAAGGCTGATTTCAATAATCATATTCCTCAAAACTCCCTAGCCAGGATTTAGTAGCAACTACACTCTTCTTAATGTTCTTCAAGATGTTGGCCTTCTTTGCATCTACCATATATTACATTGTTGGAACACACTAAGCTTATGATCCACTAGAACACCCAACTCCTTCTCTCACGTGCTGCTCTTGAGCCAGATTTTTCCCCATCCTTTCTTTTTTTTTCTTACCTAGATGCCTGACTTTATACAGGTAGTCGACTTAAAACAGTTCATTTAGTGACTGTTCAAAGTTACAATAGCACTGAAAAAAGTGACTTACGACCATTTTTCATAGTTACGACCTTTGCAGCATCTCCATGACCATGTGATCAAAATTCAGACGTTTGGCAACTGGTTCATACTTATGACCGTTGCAGTGTCCCAAGGTCAGCTTTTGTAAACTTCTGACAAGCAAAGTCAATGGGAAGCCAGATTCACTTAACAACAGAATTGCTAACTTATCAACTTTAGTGATTTACTTAACAACTGTGGCAAGAAAGATTGTAAAATGGGGCAAGACTCACTTTACAAATGTTTTACTTAACAACAGAAATTTGGGGATCAATTGTGGTTGTAAGTCGAGAACTACCTGTATTTCGTCCTGTTAAATGTCATTCTTTCTTTCTATCTGTTTCTATTGTAGCCTGCTGCAAGTCTTTTTGAACTGTTTCCCTCTACTCTGAAATATTAGCCACATCTCCACCCAAATTTGGCAAGCATTCCCTCAACTGTGATGCAAGCTAATCCAGTTATTAATTAAGTTCATTAAAGTAATCTTCCCTTTCTTAAGCTTCTGCATAAGTCTGAAAGAAAGTTGCAATTGCTTTAGCAAAGCAATTCATTAATATTAAGACACTTCTTAAGTTTATAACAGTTTTTAGATTTGCAAATTTGAAAAAAAAAAAAGTTGCTTTAATAAAGCACTTCTCCCTAAAATAAAAGCTGAAGCTGGAAAGGTGAGATCCAAAGATTCTCAAGCCAGAACAAAACTTGTATCTGCTGCTACTGTCATGTTGTCAAATTTCTACTGTAAGTTCCTGAATATGGAGTTTGGAATATCGAGGCTTATTGTAACAGCTGGTAAGCAGTCTCAACAGCAACCTCCACCTAAGTTGAAAAGGTGGATATAAAACTGCTCTCAACCCAGCTGTCTGTGGATCAAGTTGCTAATGCCTTGCTCCAATCCTAGCACCATTTTAAGAGGCAGATAGTTCAGATGATGAACCAACTCTAGTTCCATGGCTAGGAGCTGTTTTTGATTCAGCAACAACAACTCTCAAACAGCAATTACCCATCTCTCTGCATCACAAATATGAGAATCTGAGATAATTGACTATCTTCCTTTTTTCAATCTGAATTACATAACCCCCTTAAGAGCTGAGAATTTTCTCAGAGGGATCCTGATTATAACAGAGAGAGATGAAAAAGGGTCATTCCCCCTATTGTATCAGTATCCCAATTTCAGAGTGCTCCAGAGAATCACAGGAATGATATTAGCCACAATGCTCTGATCAATGTATCCAAATATAGAGTATGGGCTGGAGAGAACCTGACCATTACAAAGGTAGTCCTCATTTAACATTAATTTGGACCAGAATTTCCATCACTAAGTAACATGGTCATAAGTGCAGCTGTCTAGATCACTTTATGCCACGTGACCAGCTGCCTAGTGGCAGACATTCCAGCATTTCTGGTTGCTGTTGCTAAGCAAATCACTATGGGTTGTTCAAGAAGGACTTTACATGACCAACATTTGAGTTCTTCTGCTAATTTCCCACTTGTTAATACTGGTAGGAAGCTGGCAATGAAGGTCAATGAAGGTAATGGTGATACATACCCACAGTCTACTGGAAACTTGGAAGTGTGAGGACCAGTTGTAACTACTACTCATTCAAAACAGTCCTAAGACTGCAGCTATAAAGGGAGTAGCAGATGAAATGTGATAATCATAGATCAGAGCACCACAAAACTGTATTAATCTAGGGCTACCTAGAGCATCACAAAACTGTATTAATCTAGGGCTACCTAGAGCACCACAAAACTATATTAATCTAGGGCTACCTGGCCAATCAATAGAAGACTCCAGAAATTTCAATAGAGTATGGGCAGGAAAGAAAGTCCCCACTATTCTTTTTTGCTTCATTCTCCAGTCCCCACCAACAAAGCAGTTATTTCAAAAGTTGAACCCACATAGCTATGAGTTAGCTAAGTTTACTATCTGCCAACACATAGGAAGCCAGTCTTTGTATTGTAAAAAAGCTGGCTGTTAGCATCTGAGTACCCTGAAAACTCTATTCTTGTTCCAAAGTATCAACAAATTGTCCCACTTTGGGGAAAGGGTAACAATTTGCAGATAGAAAATGCTAGTACTGGCCAGTCAATGGTTTATATCCGGGGTGTCAAACTCAATCCCATCTCAGGCCATATCAGGATTTTGTTTGCCCTTGGGAGGGTGGGGTGGGCGTGGCCTGGTCATCACAGCCAACTGGACAGGGGCAGAGTGGGCCGGGAAAGCACACACCAGTCCTTCACCGTAACCAGGACAGCCCCGCGGGATAACTTTGGGTCTATTGCAGGACATATCCGGCCCGCGGGCCGTGTGTTTGACACCCCTGGTTTATATGAATAGCATTTTACCACAACCTAGTTTTGGGAAAATATGAAAAATACAGTAAATGATATCCTAGTATTCTCCTAGTATAGAAAAAAACATGTGCAGTACTTTGGATTCATTTCCAGTGCTTCAAATCATGTGGGGGCATGAATGAAGGACACCTATCTGCAATTCTTTACAGTAGCCACATGTTTTTCCAGGACTGTCATATGTCACAGGGAGCCACCGCTTTCAATGTAAGGAGAGTAATTCTAACAATTGATCAAACTGACCACAAAGTGATCCCTTTCTGTAAGTACTATTGCACAGCTGTGAAGACAGCAACCACCACTGATCTCTATTGGATCTGCACAGGACAGACTGGTGTTTCTTTTCCAAACTACATATTGTTTCTTCAGTCAAGTTGCTGGAAGGTAAAACTATGACACACTATTAACTTAAATATCATTCTTCGCAGGGGAAGGCATTTTAGTACTATGATCATAGGAAAGCTGGCTTTTTTTCTATTTTGGACTTTGTACAGCTTTCAGATATTACAAATAAGGACAGGTACTTGCTTTATGAGCATTTTGTATGATTAAGAAAGGTGATTAATGCCTCCTTCTAGAAACAAGTGAGCTATCCTATCTAAAAAAAGCAATAATTTACTTTTACGGAAGAGATTGTTACAGTATAACAGGAAACCTGTGCAGTTATAATCTTGGATCTTTAATATTTCACTTCTAGAAAGGTTACTGAAAATGTTATGGGCCTTAGAAGCATTGTTTTCAAAGAAACACCAGCTTCCATTTACCATCTTCTGGATATGGCCCTCTAAAGATCAACTCTTTCCAACATAGCCCAGAATTGCTTTTATGAGAAAAGTTATATAGGAAAGTGTAACATGAGCTCCTCGAGGGCTGGCAAAATATAAATCTGCCAAATAAAGGAGTAAACAGTTTCTGAGAAATAGGGCGCCACTTATGAGGAGCTTCAACTTACAGTATAATTGATGGAGGCACTAGTTTAAAAACTTTATTTCTTAGCAGGCAATTATATAGATTCTGCTCTTGACAGAATCAGAATTCCAGATTAATTCTGGAATTATCTCCTGGAACCATTTGGCCTCTATTCATTATGATATGTCTTACTTGTTTCTGCAACTCTTTTGACAACATTGGCAAGTTGTGGCAATGGTCTAATCTGTATTTTTTAAACATTTTCTATGAAATTTAAAAGGTGAAATAATTATTACTAGGTGAGATTAGGTGTGATTTATTAGATGAAATAATCAGAGCAATTTTGAAGGATTATCATTAGTTATTCGATACTTTTTAAATTCACTTGTTAATTAAAAGCCACTGGATTTTCATGTGTTCCAAAATATAACCAAAATTATGCTTCAGTTTAAATCATAATTTTAAGTTTACATTTTAATATTATCATTATATATTATATTTTTCAATATTAAATGTTTTATCAAATGCAGTAATTATAAACCATGAATGTGCTAGCATAGTCAAACTGCCTATAGTAAATGTCAAGCTTCATTTCAGTTTACAATTATTTTGTGGGATTCCAATTTTAGAACCCTCAATGATAAGGATAGGTCAATCACAAGGAAGAGGAACTGCCTTCTTCATCTGATCCGAAAACACGTAAGGTGGAGAAAAGGCAGGAGCAGCAAAGGTCAACCTGACTACTTGTAAAGCAGCAGCCTCATCCCTCTTGATAGACTTCACCTGAGTTGGCTATTTAGCACAACAGACAAGTGGAGATGATTCTGAGAACAATGTGCTCGTTGTTGTGTATTTTCCCAGTTATTGTGATTCCTGCCTTGCTTTGGACTGATATTGTGCCTTGACTTTGGATCTTGCCTCATGAACCTTCTTGTATTGCCTGGTGAACTTACCTTGTTTGGAAGAGCCTCATGGAATCATTGGGAAATTGTTCCATGAACTAGCATTGGTTTGCTTTTGGCTGGACTCAATTGGGACATTTCTGGGGTTTTAGTGAAGGGAACTGCTGGGGATCATTAATAAAATCACTAAACCACCATCATAGTGTGCATGTGAGTGAGCAGGACAGCACAAAAGCATTCCTTCCTTTAAATTTATAAAGTCTTTTTCAAAAATAAACGAACAAATGTGGTGTATGGCCGTCTCATTATAAAGTTCTTGTCTTATGTGTTTCATGCCATGCCATTTTGATTCCCAAAATGCTTTGGCTCAAAATTATATAAACTGCCAACCAAGGATATTTGTAGAACTGCCAGGAACATAAAACCATGATTACTACTAGGGATAGTCTTCTAATCCTGATTAGACTTAAGTATTCTTCCATAAGTTAGGATGTGAAAAATTCCTAAAGTCCTAACAAATGTGTTCTGTTTTGGCCACAACTCTACAATTATATCCAATGAGAATATCAAATTTGAGCCCTGCAATTAAAAATGACTAGTCTTGCAGGATTTGCCAAGGAATCACTAGAGGTACGAATTATTACTCTATCAGGCTGTCTTCTGATAAAAGTAACAGAAGTAATTGCAAAGTACCTCAAGTTATTTAAAAAAAACTTTTTTAGGACACATCTATTACTTCCATTTGTAGTCATGTCTCCTGAATATAACCCTAAAATAGTTCATCTGTCACTCTCAATTTCCTTTGTCTCTAAGTTTCTATTGGCCAGTTTCTTGCTGCCTAATTCTGTACTACCTATGAACTTTTATTTTAATGTAGAGATATGTTGAATAAGCTAGGTGGGAATATGTGCATATGGATATGAAAAAATGGAGGGAGAGAGGGCTATGTTCAACTAAAGGTAGGAGAGTGTAGGCTATTTGTACATCATGCTATGCCATAATCTTATCTTAATAGGAACGCATATTTACACCTTCAAAGGCTCTAACTATGAAGAAGTGCCAGTAAAAAGCCATCTGTTACTCAAGGATTGCATGACCAGAAGCAGGAATAGAAATAACCAGTCCTGTGTACTTCATGGTAAACCTAGCACTTCGAATCATAGAAGGCTTGTGAGCATCACTTATTCTTAGTTGCGAATAGTCATAATCATCATTAAACAATCATTTGGGGAGAAATGTGAACACAAGCAATTTTCCTATTTGCTTCCGAGACCTCTCAAAGTGAAAACAGCCTCTAATTAAACAGCAAATACTTTAAAGAACTTGATGGGCTAATTCTAAAATTTATAAGGCAGAATAAGAAACCACGAATTAAAAAAAATGCTGCAAGACTCGAAAGCTAGAGGAGGGTTGGGGCTACCGGAATGGGAGCTATACTATGAGGCGGCAGCACTGCCTTGGATAAAAGAGTGGATAACTTTAAGGAATAAAAGAATTTTAACTCTGGAAGGTCATGATCTTCAGTTGGGCTGGCATTCATTTATTGGATATGGAAGAAATAAATCACATGGATACTTCCAGAGACATCATTTCAGAAAAGCACTGTTGATAGTATGGGAAAAGGTGAAACACAAATTTTATTGCAAAATATCTAATTGGCTCTCAACCATAGAAGCCCTGATCCATCCAAACATTCTAACAGATAGAATTATAACCTATAAAGATATCATAACTAAAAACGGAAATTTAAAGACCAAGCAAGAATTAGAACTTTAGGGATTGAGGTTGGATTGGTGGCCCAGACAAGATACAGAAAGGATGTGGAACTATATGAAATTTATAGAGATCGTCAGGAATTGGATAAGATCTTGCTAGAAGGGGATGAAAAATTAATAACAAAATGTTATAATTATTTGTTAAGCTGTAAAATGGAAGAGGAAGTGGTGAAAGAGAATATTGTTTGGGCTAAAAATTTCGGATATTCAATTAGTTTAGATGATTGACAGAAGATGTGGGAGAGAAATTATAAATTTATAACAGCTACAACATATAAAGAAAATGCATACAAAATGTTTTACAGATGGCATCTCCCACCTGCAAGATTGGTTAAAATATTCCCCAACCTAGACCCGAATTGTTGGAAGTGCAAACACACACAAGGAACTTATTATCATATGTGATGGCTATGTCCACAAGTGACGAGGTATTGGACTAGGGTTAAAAAATGGATTGATGAGATGACAGATCAAAAATTGGATTTTAAACCAGAAATGTTTTTATTAGGAATTATCCCGGGAAGTTATAAAAAGAATTTGACATACGTTTTGATACATATAATTATGGCAGCAAGGATTATCTTTGCACAACAATGGAAAATGGAAATGATTGCAATGGAAGGAAAACTGATTAATAAAATCCTGGAACGTGCCAAATTAGACAAATTAACTTTGTCACTAAAAGATAAGGAAGAAACAGAATTCTATAAAGTTTGGGATTTATGGTATAAGTGGTTAGGAAATAGAAGTATAAACGCAGAGACTAGAAAAGTAGATATAAAGTTAGGTAATAAATCAAAAGATATGAATATGTATTTTATGGATGTTTTTGGAGATGGATTTGCTTTGTAAATGTTATGATGTGTATGACCTGTCTTGCCACCACCATAAATTGGAATGTTGTGTAAATAATAAAAAGAAAAATATATAAAAAAGAAAAAGAAAACAGCCTCTAAATAAATTCCAATCTGTAAGCTTCATTGTGAATGAATAATACAACAGAGAGAAAGAATATCAGCATAGGTTCCTCTCTATATTTCTTGTATTCCAATTCACGCCTTCATTAATATAGTTGTAGGAATAATGTTTATCACCTTCATTCCCACTGGGAACTCTACGTTTGCCATATAAATTACAAAAGTATGCTACATTAGCTGCTATATAAATAATGGTGAAAAAACTGTAAATATATTATGCATACTAGTGTATTTAACACATGCAGCTATAGACAATTACCTCCATTAACAATACAAGTTAATGGACTTTAATACAAGTTTAAAATACGGTTACAAAAGCAGGTCTCAATTTAATTCTGGCTTCAGCCATAACTAAAGGATCTTTTAGATTGTAAAACTAGAAAGGAAACAAAACAAATTTTCATTATTATTATTATTATTAAATTAAGTGCAAGGTCTATGATCCAAACAACAAGTTTTGCTTCTCAATAACTATTATCCCAGGTGTTCCACTGAACGCTATTCAGAAACATTCCCATAGTCATGAAGCAGATTTTTGATATATTGTGCAGCAAAGAAAAAATAATTTTGATTGACAGAAAAACTTATTTTATTCTTACTTAATGTAAATGACCTATGCATTATGAATTAATCTATTTATTATATTAGATCTTTTTTCTTTTACTCATTAGTATGCATTATTTATTATTCAGACTTAATAGAAAATGAGAGCCCAGTTCATCAACAATTCAGTATTTTTAAATTACAGATAGTCCTTGACTTACAACAATTCACTTAGTGACCATTAGAAGTTACAACAGCACTGAAAAAAATTGACATGATGATATGACTGTTGCAGCATCCCCTTAGTCACATGATTTACATTCAGATGCTTGACAACTGATTCCCATTTATGACTGTTGCAGTGTCCCGGGGTCATGTGAGCCCCTCTTGCAACGTTTGACAAGTCAATGGGGAACCAAGCTTCATTTGACAACCCAGTTACTAATTTAACAACTGCAGTGATTTCACTTAACGAACATGGCAAGAAAAGTCGTAAAATGGGGCAAAACTCACAACAAATTTTTCACTTAGCAACATAAATTTTGGGCTCAATTGTGGATGTAGGTTGAGGACTATTTGTATTGATCTGTTAACAAATTTTAATTTTCTTGCTCATGCCAAAAAATACAATTCCAAAAATATATACAAACCTTAATTAAATATTTGCTTCTTTTACTGTTTAACAGCTTTAAACAGAGCTGCAGAACAATTACTCTTATATTTTTAATTACACCCCTGTCTCTCAGAATAATAGCTTCATCAGTAAACCAATTTACCATCATAGAAAAATCTAATGCTCTTCTCAGTATACTTTCTCAGTGCATGTTGCCATTAGTAATAAAATAAAAACACATATATTACAAACTCTTCCTTAATTATGCAAATATGCACAGATGTTGATTTCTAAATTATATGATTGTATCACTTATAAGCTTTTTACTTGAATTTTGTATCTTAGCTGACTCACAGACTGTTAAAGATGAGAGGACACATATAACTACATATATGTATAAACAAAAAGAGGAAAAGCAGTCAGGAATTATAGGTTTTAACTGTTCTTTATGTGGTCACATAAACACAACAGGCAGCAGTAAAATCTCCAAATACAAATTTAAGTTTACAATTATTCTAAAACCAAAAGAATGTGTTGTAATAATTCTTCCCTATAATTCAGATTCAATGTGGAACATCCAATGTTCAAAACAATTTTTTTCTTAGTTTGTTACTATGTTAAAAATATGGATATACTTATAATTGTTGCTTTTTAACAGATTGCAAAGTAGACAAGATAAACTGCTATTAGTAAGCATATCCACTTCTAAAAACTGTGTTTTATATTATAACTTAAAATACAACAACATAACAAGAAGAAAACCCAGTGACAATAGTTATAAGCAATATGCTTAGGAAAACCACAAAAAGCAAGCTTTAAACGAACTATGCATGATCAAAATTCACTTTGATTTTGGAAAGTTACAAATGGATTAAGAATCCAGATGTATTTGCAATAAGATTTTGGAATGAATTATAAGAATATCTTCAATGCAAAAATGCTTTTGCTTTAAATTCTCTTTTTAAAAAATTGATAAGATCAGACCTTGAAAGTTGGACACTACAAGGAATCAGAACGGATTAAAGAATACCTCAGTTTGACTTACTAATGCAAAATGGAGCAAATATTTTCAACATTGAACATACTGAATAATATTTTGAAAAATGAACCCAAAAGTTAATTTTAAGAGTGTCCTCTATAGATAATGTTTAAAAGATGTTAGGGAAGAGAAACAAGTTTTACTGGACAAGACAGGGACTGATCTGAAAGTGGATTTAAAAATGACAGGCTACAAGAATGACATAGAAAAATACAAAAGATATAAATGAAAGCAGCTGATGCTTTAATAATTAACAATAACAAGAACTATTGATACAAATAACAAAATAAAGGGGTGACCTGGATATTTCTATAAGGGAGACTTGTTAAAGTTTTGATTTTGTGAGAAGGGATAGAGAAAAAATAAAAAGAAGTTCTAGAAGATTATTTGTTAAAAGTGAAAAGAAGGAATTTAAAGTTGGTTTACTTGATCAAGGTTAAAATAATTGTGATATCGCTGATAGGACCATTGCTGATCGAAATTGAACAAGAAGGCTTTAAGGATTTGTTTACAAGTAAGTTATAGTTGGGAGATGGGAAGAAGAGATCATTTGCTGTACTTTTAACAGATGATAAGTTACTAAAACTTGCTTAACTACTAAGAGATTTAAACTTATAACTGCAAAAAGAGTAAAAAGTCAAGTTTGTCACATGGATGCCTTTGACTTATGACTGCAAGGGCTTATGATAAAAATTCAGGTTCTAATTGTAGTTGCAAGTCGAAGACTACATGTAGACTTGTAACAAAGGGGGAAGTCATTTCTTTACAAATTTCTTTTTTCTCTACAATATTTTTTATTTTTTTATTTATTTATTTTCTGTACTTGTTTATTCTTTTTTAAGTTTTCTATTAGTCTTTTAATTGTAATCGTTAATAAAATTAATATAAAAATTCACTTTCTCCATTTTTCACAAGTCAGCACCAATTTAACTGACATTTATAATTTATTTTCAAGCAAGTTCCATTTCATACTAAACTGGTTATTATAAATTTTGACTAGCAAGTTTTTTCTAAAAAGTAATTCATGTCAGAAGTAACTTGATTTTCCACCAATGTTAATACAGGTAAATTAGTTTCTTATTTATCAACAACATTCAGACAGTCTTTTGCCAGGCTATGCAGCAAAGAATGTAGAGCTTTAGTTTTAGCATTTTGAAGGAACCAAAGATTTTGTATGCATTTTGATGTTATGAATCATCTGATTAGAACAGAAAAATTGTACTATATTATAACACAGAAAAACAGAAATCTCTATTCAATGTAATTGTATAATTTATGTTTAGCAAAGAAACAATTTCCTCTATAATAGGCCTGTCCAAGAGAGAACCTCACAACTAAACTGGTATTAGTAAGTAGACAAAATGCACTGCATCTTAAGTGAATTCCAGAGGTACAGACTACACGGGTCATCAAAGTAGATAAGTGATCGACTTTAGATTATCAATTCACTTATTCTGTATAAAAAATGTGTAGAAAAGAGAAAAGAGGAAACTGAAAATTCTGGCTTTTGCATTTTTGGAGTTCAATATATGCTACTCAATAATTGTTAAATTGAGAGTCAGTTTGATCTACTGGCTAAGGCAGGTTAAAACGCAGGATCCCATCAGTTCTAGTCCTGCTTCAGTCATGAAAGCCAGCTGGTTAACCTTGAGCTAGGCACTCTCTCTCAGCCCAACTCACCTCAGAGTTTGTTTTGTAGACAAAATAGGAGGAAGAAGATGTGGTGGATATGTTCGCCACCTTGAGTTATTTTTAAAAATAATAATGAAGGCCAGATACAATAAATAAACCAATAAATAGGTAAGTCATACATTCAGGGCAACTTGGAAGCATGAGTACACCTCTATTATTTAAATTTGACTCCTTAACCTTTTCTCTTAGCCTTTTTAGAATACCGAAAACATGAATACGCTCACAAAAGGGGTGATAAAACCATTTTGATGGGGCATTTTAAAGAACATTTTAAATGTTCTTTAGGGTTTTTTTTATCTTTTAAAGAACACATTTACCAAATGCTATTTGACAGCCCCTCTAGACCGTTGCACTTATCCCTTTTCTAAGCTAGTATGTGTATTTCAAAATAAAGCAGTAGGGTGTAATTTTTAATAAAATCATCACAATTTAAAAATAATTAAAAAATGGCATGTGTGTGTGCATGTCACTGTGTATATGTTTTGACAATCACAGTGGAATATATTCCTAAAACGCAAAGTATTGGCCTAACATCTACCAGAATTTTGCCTGCTTCTTTAGGTTGCAATAACTAAAACTGATCCCATAAGTTTGACCAAATAGCATCCCCACAAATTCAGCTAATTATGAGCAGATGTAAGTAACTTAAACTCTCAAAACGTACCACAAATTATCACAATAAACTACTTAGAGTTCAGCTGAATCTTCTCCAGAACTAGACCAGCCATGAAAATACTTCCCTGTGTGGTTCAAAAATGATGCAATGAAAATGGTGATAGAGGCAGCCCTCTCTTTTGTGACAATTGCTAAGGGAAATAATAAATATTACATTTCCAATGTTATTAATATATTTATGAAAGAAATATGCGCTCAAATTATAATTTTAGAAAACAGCATTTTGTTGCAGATTGCTAAGACTCATGTGAAACTTTAGAAACATCACTTCCATCAATAAGTATTTCGTGTTGATTTCTTTATACTAATTTTCAATGTTCTTACTTCCTGTACAGTAACAGCAACTTTTAAATAAGGCTTTCACCAAGATACACTACTGCTGCCTAAGGAAGTAAAGTTATGTTGGTCATAGTAGCTTTTAATCAACAGGACAGTGTCTACAGATTGGGAATTTTAGAATTATTCTAAGTCCATGCAGGTTTCAGTTTCAAAATTATAGTTGCAGGAATTGCAAGGAAACAATTTTGACATCTCTTGACAAAAATGTCTAACCCAAAATTTACAATAAATATAGTGACAAATATGGAAAATTACAGAGATCATTAATTCTGCATTCTCAGAATTATTCAGGTCTCAGTACTGTTTTTCTGGCCTTTTCTTCAGAAAAAGTGTTTAATCTATCACCCTGTTTGGTTTCTATAATCAAAACTGAAGCATTCACTACATTTGTTTATTTTGTACTGATTGCAGGGTTCTATTTTTTCCAAACCTCTGAGGCATTTAGCATTTCCTAGAATGGCATAGGGCAGGAAAGAAACAGAAACGTGTGGATTCAGTACAGAAAAAAGCTCCATTGCCTCTTTAGTCCTGCAGAAAATAAAGAGACACACAATAACAGTTCTTGTCCCCAACCCAAGACTTCTCTGCACAGTAGAAGTACTTTCAAAGAAACAGCACCCCTGGTCTAATTCAACTACCATAAATGATAGCTTATGACAAATTTAGACATATGCTTCTTCAATACCAAAATGAAAACTATACTTTCAGCCTGGTGGACAAGTGATTAGCTTGAAACTCTACTTGTCTTTTTACTAATTATTTCTACAGATATAGGTAGTCCTCAATTATCACAATTGAGCCAGGAATCTTGATCACAAGTCATTGCAGCTGTTAAGTGGGTCACCAAGTGTTCTGACTCAATTTTACAATCTTTTTTACAATGCTCATAAAGTGAGTCTCTGAGTTGCTATGCAAAACTATAGTTGTTAAGCAAATCTCCCAAATAAGTGTTTTTTCCTGGAGACCCACAAAAAAGTCACAAATTGTGGCCATGTCATCAGCACCTGAAATGTGATCACATGACTGCAGTGTGTTTGTATGAACATGTCAGTCATAACATTGAGGAAAAGTTGTAAGTAACTTTTTGGGGGTCCATTATAACCTTAATCGGCCATTAGGCAAGAATTTCCTGTAATCTGACAGGTTAATGTAGCTCTCTTGACTAAGAAGAATGAAACATGAACCTCTCAGCATTGAAGTTACTAGTCCTCTTAGTTTTAATGAAGAAAAAGTACAGGAGATAAAGGTAGTATCAGTAAAAACTAAACTAAAATAAATGTATTGTTCCTAATAACTATCCTACTAATAACAGATAAAAAATCCACACAATGAAAGACTGAATCCACCCAAAGCAGAAACTACGAATACAAGCTTCTCTGACCTACACTTTTTCAGTTTTTTTATCTAAAAAAGGAAGGACTGCTTATCCTGTTAACTGATGTGTGAATCAGCCTAGAGGTCTGCCTGCAGTGAAATAGAAAATGTAAGTCTTTTGGACAGAGACTAAATTGTCTCTGTCCAAAAGACTTACAAATTAAATTACAATTTATCACAAACATCTATCTCTATTCTCATAAAAACCAAGAGAAAGTAGAAAATGAATTTACTCTGCAGGGTGTATTTTCAGAATCTCTAACAGGATTAACAACAAAATTCTAAATGGTTTGTTTGTAGCTTCCATGTGGAATGTAGATTAACTATTAAATTCAGTTTGGGACACTTCAACATCTGTTTTCAGTGCATTACAATGAAATCAAGGGACCTCATATATACATTTGACTCAATAAATCTGTCAGTAAATTGGTATTTTCCAAAATATTGCCCATAACTTTCGTATTCAGTAGTCTCATTTGCATGATCCGAAACAATTGCCTCGTAGCGTTCTTCATGGCTGTGCTAAGTGGTCCCAGGCACATGACCTAAAAGTGACAAATGGTTCAAAAAACAAGGCAGCATTACAACAGATTAGGGAAAAGAAACATGTGGGCTATTCCCTGTAACAGAATCTAGAAGAATGGCATGGTCACAACATGATTGTGTCTATCTATCCCTTCTAGGTAATAAACACTAACATAGATAGAAAAAAACCCGTATTTTTAAATGGAAACTCTCATTAGAGCCATCAAATTAAACTGCACATTTTTTCATCTTTAAATTAAATACTAGAAATTACTTTAATTATGAGATTAGCAACCATCACTGGCTATTTTCTATTCAATACAGAGGGTGGACAATTGTTATGAACTTCTGAAGAACTGATGTGCCAGGGATGATGAAAGCAAGAAAAAGGAAATATAGAGACTTGACTTGCTGTAAAGCATGTTGTAGTGAAAGCTAGTTTGGTACAGCAGTTAAGGCATCAGGGCTGGAAACCAGGAGACTGTGCGTTCTAGTCCTGCATTAGGCATAAAGCCAGCTGGGTGACCTTGGACTCTGTCTCAGCTTTCTCTCCCTCTCTCAGAAGGAAGCAATGGCAAAGTACTTCTGAAAAAAACTTGCCAAGAAAATTGCAGGGCTAGGACTACTCTGATCAGTAGTAGGACTCAAAAGCACAAAAATAAAATTCTGATGGTGACAATGGCTGAAGGCAGACAGAGGACAAAGCAGAAGATTTTTAAATGTTTGGAGTGGACAAGCTCCTGAACTTTTGGAGGACTTATCACTAAAACTCTCACAAGAAGGAACAGATTTACAAGCCCAAATAACAGCAATGCTGGTAGCAACTGAGTACAGAGAGAGAGACAACTTTTATGTGCTGTGCTGAAACACTGGCAACAATGCCTTACAAGGGAGGAAGGGTAATATTTGTTCTGGATTTGAAACAGTGTTTTTTCTGTTTTGTGTAGCCCCCAATTTCATTCTATGCAACTACAGTCAAAGAAAAGGCATTGCCCTCAAAGAAATTTCACTAGAGGTATGTTTTAGAAGTAAAAGAAATTCCATATTTTGGTTAATTGTCCATTTCTAGGACAGGTAGCAAAATTTTCATAAAAGAGTATTCATGAATATTCAGATGAATCTGCTATCTAGGATTTGATGATTCAATATCCATTCCCAGGAAAGGTCCCTTGGCATGAAAGAAAGCCTTTTGTGATATGTAAATCAGTTGGCTAGAAAGGGATCTATTTTAAGCCACAGGCTGGAGACACTGCTCATAGATATGTCACCAGATGGAGAATTCATATCAACAACTTGAAATAAGAGGGTAGAGTCCTTGTGAACTACCACCTTATTTTCCTTTTCAGCTAACTTCCCTAATGTTTTGTGGCAAATTGCCATCCAACATAATTTTTTGCAAATCTGAATAATATAACTACAAAAAGCAACAGAACACTACAAGCTTCCCAAAATCATGAATTGAGTCGGTGGCAAGTAATTTTTTTAATTAAATAAATGTTATGGGAATAAAGGGTCAATATAAAATAAGTGGCTTCCCTCCATTAACCATTCTTTAAAACATCTATAAAGATTATGACTCTAGTGGTGGGAGAAACATTTAAGCAGAGGTGTTCAAAAGTACAAGTGCATCTGATTCAATAATCAAATCAAGGCAAGCAAACTTTCTGAAGTCCTCTCCTATTTGAAATTAAGAGGACTGCAGTTATTTGAAACTCCAGAGTAATCTTCACCTACCTTTAGATGGTTGCAAGACCATCTAGTCTAGTATTCAAACTCTGAAAATATATAAGAGCTAAAAGCACAGTATCTCAGATTACAACATAGCCTATTAAAGACAAAAGAATCTGGCTTGTGTAAAACTGCAATATCATTTACAAAAGATTATTGGAATCTCTACAAGCTTGGCTTGACATTAGCCAGCTCTGCAGACTCCAGGATATTTCTCATTTGCAACCCAGTACAAGATTTTTTTACTTTAGAAAGATCAGGAAAAGAGTATGTTTTGCTGTACTATGGTATTCAGACTAAACTGTCAAAATAAAATCCACTTCTCTATGTTCTACCACATCCTTAGCTCACTATCAGTCAACTTCTAAACAAGAATTCAGGATTCTTGTAAATGTGTTTGGAGCCCACAGCTATGCACTCAAGTATTAGTAAATTCAGGTATTAATCCAACACTACATTAGAAAAGAACAATAATAGGATAGATCAGAAAGCCAACCAGCATCCCATATAGCATTCTGTTATTCCTGTAGTTAGTGTATTAGTTTGGATGCCAATAATAAACCTGTTATTTAAGGAGAAAGTTCCTTTGGCTCTGAATTCTCCTTTCCCAAAACTCTTCACAGACCTATTCTTAAGTATATGCATCCACTCACGAGTCCCACCCACCCAACAAAACATAATCCAAGTCATAATCATATAAGTGGGTCCGTATCAAAGCCTAAACATGTAAGTGGGGTCATGCAAGTAATTCTATCCTGATGTAGTCCTTCTCTTCATATCTGCATATACAATGCAGTTATACAGAGAGAAAACATTGTCACACACAACATGTAGAGGCTTCCATAAACCTATTTGCGTACTAGGTATAAGAGTTTGAACTATTAGGGATCAGAATTATTTGGAATTGCCTGACTCTCAATTCAAATACGGTATATACAGTGAAAGCTTCTTTCACTTCTTTCAATTAGTAGGAAAACAGCATCTGTTAAATCCAAAGGTCCATTAAGTCCAAATTCTGACATAATTTGAATTGTTTGTATAATTATACAAACTGGATCGATTGATAGAAGTGACATAACTACATCAATAATTAAATTAATAATTACACTAATTACTACAGTTGCAAATGTACATAAGGTAAATTGCATCAGTTACATCAGTTTTTCAGTGCGAACGGGTTAAAAGAAAAGAATGACCAAGAAAATTATATCTGTAGTTAAGGAGATCTTAAAAACAGAACACTGCAAAGTTTTTAAAAAGAAACAGTGTAGGTATGAAGTAGTATATTGATACAATGAAAAGAAAGATAGTTTCCATGAATAGAAGATATGAAGAATCATAGTGAACATATTGGCATAAACTAGATTAATTTATGTTTCTTTCCTCCTCTCATGCCTTTTAATATTTTAGCTTATTATTTCTTATGATTTTTCTGCATAATACTATTTAGCAATAGCACTTAGACTTCTATACTGCTTCACAGTGCTTTATAGCCCTCTCTAAGCTGTTTACGAAGTCAACCTATTGCCCCCAACAATCTGGGTCCTCATTTTACCAACCTCGGAAGGATAGAAGGCTGAGTCAACCTTGAGCTGGTTCGACCCGAACTGCCAAACTGCTGGCAGCCGGTAATCAGCAGAAGTAGCCTGGAGTACTGCATTCTAACCATTGCGCCACTCTAGTTCCTTAGACTATAATATAGCTGTACATAGGTCTTCTTCATGTCTCTGCTTGTTTCACATATGAAAACTCTTCTTCTTTTGTTTAGCATCCATCTTAAATGATATCTACATTGCCAATCAGATGATTTAGGAAGAGAACACTATGTCCTCTTTACTACTTCAAAAATACATAGTTACCAATGTATTCTACTATAATACATATCCCAAAGCATTAAGATATATTTACAATATATTTCTATAAACAATGCAAATAATATTTATGCATATTAATTATAATAATATAATAAACATTGTGTTTAACATAAACATTAAAAGCAAAATACTTTTCAGTTGTTTGAAAAGAGGTTTTCATAGACACTTTTCCATGTTGCAATTCTTTCTAGAACTTGCATGGTCCAAAATATCAACTATGCTAGAAATGCATATTGGATTTTTGAAGAGTTTAGAGCATTGGCTTTTAATATGGCTATGCATATTAAAAGGTATTACTTGGAACTAATCATTATAAATTATGTAAGTGCTAACACAATTTAAACTGATTAGACAGACATCAGATAGATACATTTTTAGTTTTCATAATTCATTATAACCTAAGTATTAGCTGCCTATTATCATCTACATTTTCACATCATTTCATTGTTCTGTATAACTCTTCAAATATTTAGCCACAGAATTTTGATCTTATTTTTAAGTGTCCCTTTCATATTAGATAAATATAGAAAGGAAATACAGATTAGATTCTGATACAATGCGTCTTAGAATTAAAAATTATTCCAAATACTTTTTTAAAGGGTTGATACTATATAATGAGACTACTTAATCATTGAGAGACTAATATTCCTCATATTTCTATAAGCTGCTTTTCCCTTTATTATGGTATTTATAAATAGAGCAGTAATTGTTATTGGATAATTACAGATCATGAATAAATACCCACTATGGCATTATTATAAAAAACAAGAAAATACATTATATTAAAATACAGTATATGAGCACGTAACAAGTAAATAGAATATTCATTCCTTTAGGAATTGATTCCTGTTATACATACACTGATATAAGCCTTATGGAAGAATTATTTCTTAGTTTCAATTTATTCTTTACAATTTAAACTACAAGCCAGAACATAATTGAACCTTAGTGATTTAAGGAGCTCAAAATGAATGCAATGGTTTGGTTACAATGACAACAATCCTAATAACTGTTTTCTATACTTACCACAAAACTTTCTAGAATATATAACTTAATCCCAGAAACATAAACAGACAAATATAACTAATTGGGCTGTAGGATAAAAACACATTTCTGACACCATTGTGTAGAAAAACAGTGGCATATAAATTTTAGAAGTCTGAAACTGCACAAAGATAGACAAATTGTTTCTATAATTCTATTTTGTAACACTCCTGTTATTCTTTAGCCAGTAAAAAAGCAGCAACACACTTTTAGTATCAACGTTGATCAAAACAAAGAGAACAAAAGAAATATTTTTATCATTAAACACAACAAAAAGAAATAAGCTCATTGTAGTAATTTTCAAAAAATACGTATTAGTAACTTTTTTAGCCTTTATACACTAGCCAGTTAGCTACCTCAAAACATTTTAGTAGAAGGGTTTTTTGTTTTTTAAAGCAGTCATGATGAAAAGGACAGAATGTGTACCCCATGCTAGAGGCAGCTTTATCCAAATTATGCTTCACTACATTCTGCCCTTAGGCCTCTGAGTTTCTTAAAAAGGTTCTAATGCTGATACTTGATAGGAAGGGAACATAAATAACACAATTAACTATACAGAGATAAGGTTACAAATCAGATATTCTGGGTTTAATTTCATAGTATTTTAGTAATTTTTCCTTGAAAAATCAGGAAGAAAATATACAGAAGCCAACGAAGTACATTATCTACAACTTAGAAGACTAAATTTCACAGGGTTATTTTTTTACTTGGAAATAATTTTTACTTCAGAATTCTAGCAATAAGCCATAATGCAAGTTTAAGCATGCCCAAAGTCTTTGACATACTCAATCTAATATTAAACATTTTTTATTTCAAATTAGAAAGGTTTTTTGTGATTTAGTGGTTACTATCTAATAAATACAAGATCAAAACCATCTGAACAGATCTATGCGATCAGAGTTTTGGGTACCTCTAACTGAAGATAACCTTTCAAAAATAAAGCTGGAACAGCCTTGCAAGTAAAGTATACAGAAATCTAATAATGTAGGACAAGGAAACCCATGCAATAAGATAATTGTATAGCTCATCTATATTCTTCCTAGATATACTGTAGTATTTATTCATTTTACTACTCTTATAAAATCAAGACCCACACTGCCAGCAAACAGTGGCATTAAAAAAAAGTGGACAATAGAGCTCAAAGTTTAAATTCGTTAAAAATTGACTTGTGGCATTCACTAAATGAAATTTACTGCATTTTAGTTTTTTTATGTTTGTGAGGATGGATGGATGATTTGTGTTGGATATGCCTGGGTTACATTTCATTTCTGTATTGCTTTGTATAAAATAATACTTTAAAAATGTAGGATAAGGCAGAATACCTCAGGGAGCAAATCTCTGATACCACCAAATACTAATAATTTACAAAATGTCAAGAGCCACCCGGAGTCCTCTGGGAGTGGGGCGGCATATAAATATCAACAATAAAATAAATAAATAAATAATCTACCTTTCCTTCAGGCCTCAGATTGCACACAGAGAAGCAGCTGGGCCTCTTTCAAGAATAGTGTCAACAGCAGAGCTGCATACCTGTCAACCTTAAAGTCTACCTTCAGCTAGATTTTACCTCAGCTTTTCATTTTGCCACTTCATCTGTATCAGCACCTCTAGTGTTATTTATTCTTGTTAATCCAGAGATGCAGACATGTGGAAGCAAATGCAGATTAACAACTTTTACTGTTCAGAAGTTGACTCTTGGCAACTGGACTTAATTTTGTTGGTTTGAAACGTTTCACTGCTATCCAAGCATTTTCTTCAGTCTGAGCAAGTCAGTTAAGAGGGAATCTGAGTAGGCAAAGAGTCTACCAACTCCTAAAATTCTCAAGGTTCATTAAGTGTGGCCTCCCTGATGAACCTGTGAAGTGGTCTTAATTTTCCTGGGACTGAAAGAGCATAGCATAAAAAATGGGGAGGGGGCATGTTGTGTGTCTGAGGCCTCCACCTCTATTGTAGGAATAATTTTTCACTTTGGCATAAATGGATTCCTTCACACCTCTCTCAACCATCTATCTTCTATGTCCAAAATGTGAACCTTATTCTCCTCAAAATAATGCCTTTTTTCTTTTAAATGATGGTTATACTGCTGATTTTAGTCCAGTGGTGTGGTTTCTCCTGTGTCTAAATCCTCTTGTCTAAAGGCTGGTTGGCTTCTCCAATGTAGAGCTCTGAATACTACTGGCTGCACTGGACCACATACACTATATTGCTGTTAATGCATTTTCACTGACAGATAGTTTACTTTTCACTTTCTTATTTTTTTTAAATTTTTATTTTATTTTTTAAACAATACATCTTTCATTAAACAGTGTGTCGTCGGGATACAAATATTTTGCACAATAATAATTAACATTTACATCAACTTTCATTACATTAGTATTAATTCTCTGTTTCTAGCTTATTGTTATAATTATATATAGAATTGTTATAATTATAATAACAATTCTTATCTCAGCTTATTAAACTTTCTCAGCTTACTTTTCACTTTCTGAACTAAAAACTCCATTTATACATCTATGCACATCCCTCCCAATTCAAAATCTAGCTCTTTGGGTAAATTTCAGTTCCAGAAGAATTGAGGTGGAACCTCTGTGTGATGGATTCCAAACACTACAGTTCCCATATGTTTTTTCACCACAGCTTTTAAAAGTCTGGGCTGTCAAAGTCCCAACGTGCCATTTTCGCCACACATCTTAGGACTTTTCCAAAATGCTGCTATATAATCCAGTTTACATGGAACAATCTTTCATATGAAGAATTATAACTTGTGGAATCTTCAAAGGTATCATTCAAGTATTCTTCCGTGTGTTGCATACATTTAGATCTGCCTAAGCAAACCTTTTTGAGCTGCTCTGAAAGTTTCTCACTTATTCCATCTTTCATACTGACACAAACATATGGCATAAAGCTACCCACTATTGTTCTATACTTGGGGTGTCAAACTGGCGGCCCGCAGGCCGGATGCGTCATGCACAGGCCATGCCCACCCCAGCTCCGCGAATGGGAAAAACTTCACAAAAGTCACGTGACAGCAATGTGACACGGTGAGTTTGACACCCATGTTCTATACCATAACATTACTATACTATACTATACTATACTATACTATACTATACTATACTATACTATACTATACTATACATAGTATAGTATGTATACTATACCATTACATAACAACAAGCATTCCAGTTTGGACTAGT
>JANHJO010002784.1:88049-102445 GCA_032468235.1 Pseudoxyrhopus heterurus
ATAGATAGATAGATAGATAGATAGATAGATAGATAGATAGATAGATAGATAGATAGATAGATAGATAGATATAACAAAAAAGTATTAGTTTTTTTTAAATGTTAAATTTGCAGCACAATTCTATAAATTTATTCTGATGTAAATTTGGTATATATATAAACTTCAACTCCCAGAATTCCCGAACAGTAGATTTTTTGTTAAGAATTCTGGAAACTGATCTTCACACATACAGAGATGCAAAGGATTGTGTAATTTCTACTTTTAGAGAGAAGAAAGCTCTTTATACTCAATCTTCACCATATTCAAAATGAATATATCTACATTATTCTTGCTCAAAGCATCATGGATTGGATTTAGAAATAGCAGGTAACTATTTTAAATAGTGAAAGGCTTCCACAGATTACTCCTTAGGTTGAGTAAGAAATATAAAATGGGTATATCTAAAATAAATAGCCACTAAATATTAAGCGAAGTGCAAGAATATTAAGCGAAGTGCAAGAATTCATGACAGCATATAAAACTCAAGTCATTCAGACCGTTTTATTTAGCACTTTATGCAGTGAAGACCAGTAGAATTTGAGCCCTATGAATCCTTAACAAATGTCTTTAGAAAGTCTATGGAAGAATAGAACATCCTTGGAATATCAAGAACTTTCTTCACAATGATTTGAAACTAATTTATATTACATTTCTTAGATACACAGGCTTACAAGTATGAATCATACATATGCAAGCAAATCAAAATTGGCAACAACTCCCTGCCTTCCTGTTTGCCAGCATGTAATATGTGCGTCCCCATCCTTGGAAACACAGCCAATATTTTTCATTTCTCAAATTATTAAATAAGAAAATGTGACAATGATTAATTATTTAATAGGTATTTTACTTCATAGAGTAAACAACCTTTTCTGTGTAAAATAGTCAAGATCTATCCTATTTCATGACTTATTCTGTGGACCACCACAGTATAATGTGGGAGATATCAACATAGGGACCTCAAAATTCTACAATAAATCCATTCCCTGGACTCCCAAACAACATGGCCAAAATATGCTATGTGTGATAATCAATCAGAACAGAGATGGCAAAAATAATTCAATCTTTTTCTCCTCTACTAGTAACTCAAGGAAAAATCATACTCTGAATCTACTACTTCAAATAAGAAGAAAATCTTCATGATGCTAATGTGCGAAATGTCTCATAAAAGTACCAGTTTTAGAAGATGGGCTTTCCTCAGGACCACAGCAAAAATAATAACTGCTACATTTCTTTTCTAATCCCTTGATTATTAGTTCCAGCAACTACTATTATTTGCATCTATAAAACCATTCTTTAATTACAAGTATGCATTTAGTTTATATCCACAAGACCAAATTACCTTGAATACACGCTAAATACATCCAGTAATTGGATTTTATGTCATCCTTTGCAAAAACTTGTGAAATTTACTAAGCACGATTATATCAACCATCTAATTGAAGCTTAATGTATTCAGGTTTTATAAAATTAGACTAATTTAAGAATGTTCTCCATTTATTATTGACATTTACTGTTGCATGAATGGGCTTCTGCTTGTGCAACAGTTTTCTCCCTTCCTGAGTCTTAAACTAACACTAGAGTGGTCCACTACTTGTTATAGCAGATTGAGGGATACAAATCAAAGGAGAAAATTGTTCTGCTTATAAGTACTGTTCTGTTGGTGAACAAACATCCATCTGGATTCTTCTCACAAAAATAAAATGAATATAGTTATCTCAAGAAGAGCTGTCCTTTCAAAATTATGTACATTCATGTCATAAGGGTATATTATAGTACAATCATGTCATAAAGGTATATTATAAAGACACATCCTTTCCAGAAGATATTGTCACTAATTGAACTTTTAATTTATCAAATTACCAATAAAATCTTTAACCTAAGTAGTAATTATGTACTCACTTTCATTTCTATATAGTGGAATTTGTTCAACACTACATAGCAGAAATTATTCTGAAGAACTTTCCTTTAAATAATTTTATTTCCCACGTCTAATTTTACCTCAGAATATTAGAAAACACATTTTTCTACTAAATTAACTGATTCAAAACATTAAACACTTGTCTTCCTATCCAAATACAAACTCAGAGGCAATAAGGGTTGTTTCTAGACCATTTATAGGAGAAGGAAGGCATTACTTCTTGCTAAAGCTAGTTCTGCAACATTCTTTCAACTAATCTGCCTTGCTGCTGGGTCCCCTCCATCTTATAATTCCAAACAATCCAAAGACCCTCAGAAATAGCGCTAGGTAAAAAAAGAAATTGCAATAGCCAAGAAACTATGTTGCATACCCATTTACTTCTTTCTGATCTAATTGATTAATTCACCTCCTATATTGCTAAGTAAAATTAAGTGCTTCTTTTCCAAAATTGGATTTTTAAAAAATTTCCAGTCCAGGACATGAATTAGTTATTGCAATCATCAAAATTACTAGACAAAAATCATGCTTATTTTGGCATGCAAGGTATTAGGAATACTTTTAGGTTTTCAAGAAATAGTACATTAAATATTCAACCCACTTTGAAACAATATTATCCTTAACATATTAATACCCTTATTATTATTGATATGCTTTATATCCAATAAGAAAATTCCAAGACCACACAAAACACTCATTTGCTCAATACACCAAATTTTATGCCAAATCCTACTGAAAAGTGAATCATGCTGGAATATGTAATATTATAATTAATATTTTAATACAATACTGAAAAGTGATATCAATACAAATGTAACCTTTTTATATGCAAGGGAAACAATGATACAAGTCTGGCAGCAGCCATTTTGTGCAAATATCTTAAATGGTTGGGTGTACATATCACATTAAACCAGTACCTCCCAAATGTGAATTACCCAAACTTCGGTAAAAGTGCTTTTCCTGTGGGTAACAATACACAAACCCATTACCTAATCACAATAGGACATTTAAACTGACTTAAAATATTTTACGAATGAAGGCAAATGTGTGTCTCAGGATCTAATCTGGGTCTGACTATGTCCCAGGATAATGTTGCAGGATCTAACTGCGTCAGTCATGGGACCAGAGGTTTAGTCTTCCGAGCTTTCAGACTCGTGCTGGAGCCCATCTTCAAGGAACCTCTCTCTACCAGAATGTGTGGTAGAGAGAAGTTCCCTCGGGATGGGCTCTAGCACGAGTCCGAAAGCTTGAAAGATTAAACCTCTGGTCCGGTGACCAATCCAGATTGTATTCTGCATGGGTAATGAAGTTAAAAGTTTGGGAAGCACTGCATTAAACCATAGCTGAGTTCACACAATAAGTTACAATGTGGTTTAGAAACCACAATGGCTATGCTCATATTTCTAGATCGCTGGACTTGACTTTATTTCATAAAAAATATAGTGCTAGTGATTTTTACAGAAACTTGCTACCACTAACATAATCACATTAATTTTTACATAGAAAATTGTATGAACAAATGACTATTATCCATACCCTCTGAAGTCCTTAGAAACATAGAAATGCACTTCATATCTTATGTGAAACACCTTACACACACACACACAATCAATTACACCATGTTGTTTTTGCATTACTACATGGTTTATTTCAAATATCTAATTTTTAACTTGTCATTTCACAGTGTGCAAAATATATCTTCTCAAAATCTTCATTCTAACACTTCTAAAATGGCCAATACATTTTAAAAGTTAGTTTAATTAGTAAATATTGCAACTGTCTCAGTAAGCAGTAGCAGATTATGTTTTAGGTTCTGGTACATTGTAATACTTCCCTTCTAAAAGCAATAAACCTGTACCTTAACTTAGCCTTTATGACTGGTGAATTATCCAGATTATTGTTTTCAACATTTATTTTAACTGATAAAATTCTCATTCTATTTACATTTATTAACATCAATCGACATATAGTCAAAACGTATAACACACACAAAATAGTTTGAAATAAAAAATACTTAACTCAAGGTTCCCTTTTTAAAACTTCTTTAAAAATAAGGTACCATTATCTTAGTATCTATTACTGCATTAATACATATCAGGAGGGAGAGAAGAATAACCAATACCTAATATCAATGTCCCCAATGAATACAATACAGCAAATTGTGTACCCTTAGAAAGATTCTCCCAAGATGATACTCATAATAAAAACTATTACCATTACCTCCAAGATAATTTACCTTCTAAGTATAAGCTACGTGTAAGCTACAAATGTAGAAGGCATGTGAATTGGATGTAATGCCAATAAAAAACATGTGGGCGTTTCAACTAGATATATACATTTTTATTTTATTCTTATAATCACTATTCTCTTTTCTCTTGTTCTAAGATCAAATAGCAGTCACCTGATCTGTTCCCCCCCCCCCTTTTTTTCTACAGACATGACACATTTCAGCTCTCATGTAGGCCAGATTTCCTTCATGTGGCTTTTTAGGTAAAACTGCTGGCCTATTAATTAAGAGAATAATGGAGGTTAACATGAAAACAATATTAATACTATCTAGGAAACAGCAGCAATGCCTTAGCCTTTGCATTTGCCTTGGGTGCCAACTCATGCAGCTTACTTACAAAAATAATTGATGTTTTACAATCTAGAAATGCAAGTGCATCCAAACTAAAGCAAACCAGGATAAACTGTATCTTTCTTCTGAAAACAAAATATATTTCTATTTGATTGATAAATGCAGCATTAGACTGCTAATATTTTTAATCAATGTACTAAAGCAGAATTAGTTATGCTAAGTTTATTGAAATAAGAAACATGGTGCAATTCCATGACATATAAATAAGACTCAGAAACAGTGTGAAATGTGTGTTATGTGTTATCATAATTATTTTAAGGACACATAATATATCCCAAGATGCATTAGGCAGCCTAAAATAAAAGCATGTATTTCTTTATAACTCCAGAACAGCAAACACCAGGAGGATTAAATTGTTTAGAAAAGAAATACACACCAAAAATAGTTAATTTCAATAAAAAAGAGGAACTTTAAAATGTGCTTCTATAGAATAAAAAAGTTATCTATTAGAGGACGGATTTCTTTTATCTGAAGTTCTACTGCAGCAAATAAATACAACAGCTTTCATTCAGTGATTGTCAAAAAACTTTCCAATGTGCCCACTGCAATGCAGATGCCAACCAACGAATCAAAGGCATTCAGAAACTAGACAAAGAGGGTTTGATGCCAACCTCGGTGCCACTGGCAACCATTATTGGCATCAAGCACATTGTCTGCTTTTCCTCCCCCACTCTGCTGGCACTTGACAAACAAAATGGCGGTTCTTGTAGAAACGGAACACAGCACAAGAGCTGTACAGATTGAATCAAATATTACCAACTGATTTTATAGACTGAAACAGAGCTTATACCAAATAAAAAAAACTAATGAATATATCCTTTTTCAGTTAAGCAAGATACTGTAATCCTAATTTTTAATTTTGAAATGAATTTAACTACAACATGTAACATTTAAATAAATGTTATTAAAACGGGCTTCTTGCTTCATCTGAACACCTGTAGACCACAAATTATTTAAAGACTATTTTCTGTCCCCAGCTAGCAAAAGGAATCAACATCAATCAAATAAGAATTTAATTCTCTTGTGTTTTGAAACTTTAAGATAGGTCTTCTGGAAAAAAAAAGTGATGGCAAAAGAGAGCGAGCAGGGTTTTTTTTTTAAGAAAAAGACATATATACTGTCAATATCATAACTTGGTACACTGGTCTATATTTCCTCCTTCAATGCAGATTTGGAAAAACTGAAAAATACACTCCAGAAAATCATAAAAGTGACTTATATTTCTATATCAAGAAATTCTCAATATATTGTAGCATTACTCTGCTCTGCAATGCGGATACCAACTAACAAATCACAGGCATTCTAGTCTAAACAAAGAAGGTCCAATGCCAACCTTGGTGCCACTGGCAACCATTTCTGGCTCTCAAACTATTCTTCCTCATGTTTTTGCCAATATTTCAATATAGCTCCATTTTATTCTTTCATTCATTCAAGAATTTTATCGTTTTTTCAACTCTCCATGGATTTTTCGTATCATGCCGCCCGTTAACCAATGAAACATTACCAAGTAGATTTTCATATACTTAGCTAGAAAAACAACTCTCTTCAAAAATATTTTAGTTTGATATAACTCATGTATATATGTAAGCAGACTTCATTCCCTGCCTGCCAATGGATTAAGAGGAAGCTACCTTGAGAATAATTCAAATCTAGAATCTTTTTCTATACAAAGGAAAAATGGCTGAAAATATATTTCTACCACAAAAACAGTAATTCCAAAACAGCCTTTAGCAGCTTCACTTGTGATAGTGTCCTTCTGTAGGTAACCTAATATAGAGATACCAACTTTTCATCCACAATTGTCACTAACTGAAAAAATATTGGAAAAATCCAATAATCTTAAAAAATTTACAGACGTTATTTTGACAATTCATACACAATCCCCTAGTATCATCTGATATCACCAGTGTTTTATAGGAATCCTTTCAATGCAAGCAAACACCGAATCTAAAGAAATGTATGTGCACAGATATAAAAATGCTGTATCCATTTTATTTTCACATACAGGTGACTTTCTAATGGAGATAATATGCAACCAGGTGAAATATTCCATCATAAAGTCACTGACTACATACAAACTATTTCACATATAGTTTAACATAATTATGTTGTTTGTTTCAGTTACTAAACATTACGTTATTAAATACTTCTTGAGGTAAAGGAAATATATAGTTCATACAATCAGATTGAAATGATCACTATCGATTGTTTTTCTTTGAAGATTAATTTGCAGTGTATTTAAATTCATAGAATCCTAAATGAGGGTTCTTCAATCCCATTCAAGGATTGCAGATTTAGATTACAAGAATTTTCAAATGCATATCACAGCAAAGCTTAGAAAGTTGGTCATGCTAAGCTCACATTGAAACCAATGGAACATAAATAGTATTCACTTGCTCTAAATTGGAATCCAGCCTACATTTTATAACTGCTCTCATTGTTGAAAAAGAGAACTGTCTGTTTTTTACGATAAATATTTGTTTTTCATGATAAAGCTACCACATAGTAACTGTATGCTGTATAAAGTTAGAAGTCAGCAATGACAATATTGGACTGAATTATACAAAATCAACACTAAAAATACCAAGGAAAAGCCAAGTCTTTTGGTAATATCACCAGAAACATGAAAAATAATTTTACTTTTTTATATTTGTATTAACATTCCCCATCCATCTTCCTTTTGGCAGTTTCCAGGACCAGGTCAATTTATGTCAAAATCCGCCATCTGCAAATACTCCATGATTATAACTTAGATATATTTATTATGTGGTTCTAGAAATAATCCACCATAATGGTTACAAGCTTTAATGTAAAAAATGTACATAACAAAAAACATAACAAAGTCTACATTCAATCAAATATCATCACTGAAAACAAATCATGTAAGCAGATATACAATCATAACGTTAACTACAGAAGTTTTTCACTACAATATAATTTAAAATAACCATATTGAAGCAATGTTTAAAATAAGTGCAGATGTTTTACCTCAAAATTTGGAGAAATGCCACACTATGAACACTGATAAGGCGACTATATCACATATTTATATTTATTGCATAACAATATATATAAATATATAAAATAACATATTTTATTCTTTTATATTTAATAGTTCTATTTTCATAATGAAGACAGAACAATAGCAAATAAGTTTAAAAAGAATACAATTGTTGTGAATGTATATGCTATGAATATATTCTGTAACACACACCAAAATCATTCCTAGTATTTTTCAACTTTTATAACAAATGTTAATATGTATTTTGGATACCCCTGCATCTAATGTATACATTAGCAAGCACATATCAATATCTGTAAAGATATATGAAATGTTTATAACTTTTTAAAAAACAAAACAAAAGGTGGTTTAGCGTATTCATGTGCATGTGTGTATAAATATCTGAATAAATAAATAAAATATTTTTAAAAGCCCTACCTTGATCCTGCACATAGTATGCCAGAAACAAATCAAGCTCCTTGACAGATACTGTTATGTGATGTGGCTGAACACAAAGTGCTGGATTTGTGCAATGGGGGGATTTCATGAGCCGTTCTCCATCGGTACTTTCCAGGGGGATACCTTTAAAAAGGATCACCATGACTAGATCCAGGCGCCAGACTTTGTCTGCTTGCCTAAGGCAGTCGATTCTCCTAATCTTGCCCTTCTGGTCAGGATTGGATAATACACAGCATGGGTGCTTCTTCCCAGTAACAGTAAGCACAAAATCCTCTCGATATTCTTGGCGGATATCTTTGCGCAATTTGGCGAGAAGCCTGGATGCCCACTTCTGTTTAATTTCTGGCTTTTCACTAAGTAACTCATCCTTGACTGCTCTTTCTTCATCTTTTGACATTCGCTTTTCATGTTTTTTAAAGTACTTGCGTTTTCGAGCCTGAAGGTTGAACCACGTATAGGCAATTGCACGGACATGTGGAAGAAGTGCCTCAATGAACGGGTGAAATTCATCCTGTTAGAAGAAACAAAAAGAAAAACTAAACTTCAGGGACCAGTTTTACTTATACAATCACAAACAATTATTTGGGGGGGGGGATCAGTAAAATGAAAAATTATGCCATGAGCATTCCTAAGCATTTTTAGCAGGCTTAAAATTCTTTAAAAAGATACGTATGTATTATAAAAGTGTATGTCTATAATTCACTTATGGAAGTATTATAACATTTTATAATACACCAATTCTTGGGCTTGGTTCCAAACTGACATACAATTATATTAGTTTAAAATCAAACAAAATGCTCTGGGATTTTGAATGTTTTAGCTGTGATTTAACAAATGACAAATATTGGCACAGCAAATTTTAAGACAAATGACTAGAAATATTATAAATGTAGAAGTTAATATTGCAAATAATTCACCTTCTGTATTCAGAAACATTATGGTATGTATACATGTTCAATGTTGCATTATGTACTTTCCACTTTTGTCATCAGTAAGAGACTGATGACAACACAAAGACCATGAACAATGAAAATATAACTCAATCCCTTATTAATCACCCAACATTCCAGTTATCATAGTATTATTCTAGCAGGAATAAACACAGAAATCAAGAAATAAGGCAAGAAAGGCCAAAGGAAAGACGCAGTTCTAATAAAATTAGGGTATCTTATAGCGTTCACCAGCTTGCCCATGTTTCCCTGTTTAACTTTACCAAAAAAATTTTTTAAAAAACTGAAAATTACATGGAACTGATTTGTTCCATTCCACTGTGAAGTACAAAACCTCGCTGAATTAATTACCTATTAACTCAAGGATGGCTCTCAAGTATGTAATAACTATTTCATCCCACTCCAAAAACAAAAAAAAAGCCTTTTAGGTACACAAAGAAAAAAGGATAATTTGAAACAAACTTTGCCTTCTTTGTGATCTAACACTCTGTAGCAGTGTGACATTAATACTGTATTATTGGATAAACTTGTTTTCTGAAATACACAGAGATATATTGGACTTGAAAACTTTTCCTTTTACAGGCTTTACCTAACTATTCATACAGATTTTCTATATTTTATTATTTGTTTAAATTGACTAAACTTTTGCTAATACTAGCAATTACTTTATTTTGATCAATAAGAACTACTAAGATGATGTGCCTCAAATTTCATCTTTGTCACATACAATATGTAATCTACTTCAAAGAAAAATTATCTCTGTTGTCCTGGCACCTATCAAAGATTTGAAAGAAAATTGTGGCAAAAGAGCAATGTTACTCATTCGTTTGACCTATAATTTTTAGACCATATTTAATTCAAACTGAATTTAAATCATAATATTGTAATATATTGACGCTAAAATTAGTCCTGATATAATTAAATTGTACTTTTCAAGCAAATGTAGCATATATATTAATAATATATAATTGTTAACTTAATACTTAATTGGAAAATGAATGTCATTAATTTTAAGAACCCTATATTTCAGTTTGAGAATCTAAAATGTATTTATTCAATTCAAAATTTCTGTAGATTTTATCTAATAGTTCATACAATCAACTAATACTCAACAAAACTTCATGCAAAACATTCACACTAAATATTGAAATGTTCTTTAAACTGAATCCTGCATTTTTATCAGTAAAAATAGCAAGATTTTATAATAACACCTTATAGTAAGACTTTTCAAGAAGTACTGTAAGACCTCCAATGTTATTTCAATTTTGGTTTTATATATACCTCTTTCCTTTTTAGGGCAGATATTAATCAAACTAGAATAGAAATACAGGGCATAAAAAGAATTATAATACAATTAAAACAAGGTTTCAAGCAATTACTAAAATGATAAGCCATTCTATCCAAATACTTTTAAGTTTTCTGTTACTTTAAGGGCACAAACTACATTAAGGAAAGAGTTAAACCACAATCTGCTCTTTGTGTGGGAAGACAGCACAGCTTAGAGCAACCACAGCCCTCGATAAGACTTCCCTATCTCAGTGCACTCTAATGCCATTTTTTTACTACTAGTAGTTTCTTTTTCTCAGAAACTGAGTGCTATAGAATTCTTAGTAAAACATATATTTTAATAAGAAACTTCTTTCATTACTTCTAACTTATATAAGAAATTATCAAAAAGCCTAGGAATTGAATGGTTAGAAACTATGTCCAGTACTGTTTAAAATTATTTTACAATATATGTTACCCCCATAAATTCCAATCAAAGTTCCTGTGATGTTGACAATTCAGATCATGATATTTGGCATTACTTTATTTTAATCACATTTGGGCAACTATAAACCCAACTGAATGCAACAGGATAAATGCATGGTCTCTGTGATTACTATTGCTACGTACTCCGGGTTTTTAAAATTATGCATACTGGTTACAAATTCTAATTTTACCTATAAAGTTTCCAGAATGTATTTACTGCTATAAAAATGCAGTTATAAAATCCAAGTTATCTGATTAAAAAAATACATTTGTGTTTTTAAACTCCTGCATTAAGTAACAGACCGTGGTATAAAATTCATATTTAAATAAAATTACAGTCACTGATATACATATCAACTATTGTAACAATCCAAAATGTTGTTTAGATAAGAATTGTGTCTCAAGTAAAACTTCTGTTACATAGGTTCTCTTCAAAAATGCTTATACACTCACTATGAAATCTGGTATTTTGAAAGATGCACAATGTAAGAAAAAGTTGTATTTTGCATAGATTGCAATAAAAACAAAGAGCAAACTTTGTAGCAGATAAGTCAAGCTTTTCAGTTATTTTAAACCACAATACTTATGGATCTACAATCATGGTCAATTTCCACAATATCTTCATGTTATTTACCTTTCTCTATATAAAAAAACTTTTTTCTCCAGAAAAAAATGAAAAATGATTTCCCATTTCTATCTTACCTTCCTATTAGTTTGTTATATATGAATTCAGAAAATTATTTCACAAAATAAACAGTGCAAAAATATAGCCAAAGGTACGCACACTTACATTTAATGTTCAATTTAACAACTCTAGCTTAGATATAAAATACCATAAATCTGTATTTACTACTGGACTACATCTTAAAAAAAGACTTCAGCTGTGAGTACTAACAAATATAGGGAACTATTCATGGACCTAAAAACTAAGTTTATATTAATTACACAAAAGGAGGAATGTGTTCAGATAATCTTGTTTTATTTAACCAGGTTAGGTTTCCAAGATATAAAACGTCTATTGACACCTTATTTATTCTTATATCTTCTAGATTTCAATGCAACTTAATTTGACTCCAAGGTAATCACAACCATACAATAAAGTAACCGCTCCCAAAATCCAACTACTATTTTTATATAGGTTCTTTTTAAAAAAAAGATTTATCAAATGCATGTTCTATACAGTTTTTAGCCTATCAAATATTCCTTTTCCTCATTTCTAAGATTTCTAACAACGAATGTATTATAAAATACCAGTAATACAATATTATATTCACCATAAACCTGCTCTACAAACATGGGACAATGGATATGTATTCAAAACTTGAGGGGGGTCTGAATTTTGTCCCAACTGTTCTTGTAACTATTCATTCTTCAAGTCTGTGAATTATAAATTCACAAACTAAATAGAAAACCAGCTTAGAAATCATTTGGGGAAAACAGTACACATTTCATTTCAGAACTAGTGGGCATTTTGTTGAAACACTTGACTTATCTTAAATTGGTCGATACTAGGTTTGCCGTAAAACTGTTTCAGACTTGCAGATTGCATGCAAACCATGCCTAAATAATTTATTTTGTTTTGGAAAAGACAAAGTGACATTTAATACTATGCTTATAGTAAATAAGCAAGTGATAAACTTGCTTAATAACAACCAAGGAAAATTTTAATACTGCCCTGTAATAAGTTCAGTCACAAATACCCTATTCTAAAACACTTCTGTGAACTGAGGCATTAGGCCAGAAACAAGAATGGATTATACCTTATATTACCATTAAAGCATATTACATTAAAAACTTAAGCTAAATTTTCACCTATACCTATCCCCACAGAAACCCAAATATATGATTCTAGACCAGTAATCATGGCTTTGCAAGGGAATACTATGAAACTAACCAATATTTCTATGTGGTTGGTAGAAGTCCCCTTAAGTATTAAATGTTATACACAAAGAGAAAAACAGTATACTGAATTTTACAATGTTCTGCCAATTGATCAAGAGACATAAACCGTGTGCGCACTGATGTGTAAGTGCTGACTTTTTATAATTTCTCAAATACCTCAGAACACTTTTTACACCTGTTTTGCATCAGTAAAGTTCCCATTTACTTGCTAAAAAGATTCCAAAGTTAATCACACTTTGATGCCAAACAAAATATAAACAATAAAAATGTGTCAGCCAAAAAGCTACAGGACTGTATCCAATCACTGAATAATCCTTATCATTGTTTAAATCTTCATTCATAATTTGTGAATGCTCCAGTCCAATAGAATTACAATGGTTTCCAATTGTCAAAAGAAAGTTTTATTATTTTGATCATAATACCAACCAAAATATTACATAATGAAGACTTACTTCCCACAAATATTAGCTATATTAGTATACATTAACCCGCTCAAATTGTTCCCTAAAATTTCAACCAGACCTGATTTTTCACATGCTACCTGGAATATCTAATGAATGAAAAAATGGTACAAATGTCACATGCTTTGGACACTTGAACATCTCAAAGGCATTTTCTGTGCTATAATTTATATTGATCCGACTCTGCGCTCCATTTTTTTTTCTTTTTGAAACTTCTATGCCACCAGCCTTTACTCCAATCACACCATGTGTTGCAATTCTATCTTATGTGAATGAAAACCATTACCTGTTAAATCAACCTACGTTTTGTCCATATGTTCTTCAAAGTAAAATCATGTATGTGAACTGTACAAAATTACTCAGTTTTAAAAATACACGAGTGTCTGCAGGCCTAATATAGCAGGAAAAGGTTCAGTTTTCCTTATGACCTTGGCTGTTGACTTCAAAAAGTTTGAAGTACCGGAATTTATCAAGAAAAAATGTATAGGATAATGAAGAAAGCAAGCCTTCAGCTCAGTCACTTTTTCTCAAATCAACCTCAAGTATATATGATTAATTCAGCACGGGATGGTATTACGTTACCAGTCATCGCTTAATTAAAAATAAGGGAACACTTTCCTTTTTCAGGTTAAGTATAGTCTGCAAAACGGACCATTATTTTGTGGCGAATTCATGTGAATCTACACGACGTGGCTGCTAGTTCTAATCACTTTTTTCCTGCAAGAGTATTTTAATAATACTCGTTTATCCCTGTCATTCTGGAATATTTATATTTCGTCCCTATCCCCCCCACACACACACCTTGAAATAGGTTTATATCACAAGTACATACATTTTTAGTTTCCCCAATAACAATCAAGGACGGAGCGAATATTCCTTTGAACACTTCTAACGATAGATACTCGGTGCAACTCGGTACAAGTTTACTTCCCCCCCCCCTTAAAAAAATGAAGGAAAAGAAAAAAGGCGGCTATACCTGAGTGAGACAGATGGGAGAATACATCATGACTTCGCTCTAAGATAGCACTTCTGCCGAGAGGAAAAGTATCAAAAGCGCAACGGCTTCATCTATTCATTTTACAATCATCTAACGCTTCCAAAAGGAAAAAGATGGATCCGGAGCAAGCTCTGCTTTGAATCGCCACAACTTCGCAACCAGCCCCGGTCCTCCTTAAATAGCCAAAGATTCAAGTTCACTCCGAGCGCTAGATTTCCCGGGGTGAAATCCAATCTACCCTTTTAACCCTCTTGTTCTCGGCGGCGGTTCACTCTTGCTGCT
>JANHJO010002784.1:115176-140455 GCA_032468235.1 Pseudoxyrhopus heterurus
ATACGTCACGGGACACTGCCATGACGATGTGAGTTTGACAACCCTGCCCTAGCAGATACAAGATAATTATTATAGGATTTGCACCACAGTTCTAACACCTCTCCATACAGAGTCAGTCAGCTTTCACAGAATGGGACACATTTAACCGTCCACACAATTGCAGAGTAAGTCTACAATATGTTTATATTTATATTTATTTGCAAGCAAACACAGTAGCCCTCTTGGGTGTTCAGGCAAACATGTGGTTTGCTTCTACCTGGGTTCAAACCAAGACAGCTCCCTACTTTCCCAATCAATGAACTGAAGAAGCATGAGGATGAGAAGTGAAATGTTTTCAAGGAAAAAAACCCCAAGAAAATCCAGTTACCTTATGAAAAGCACCTTTGGGACTCACTCAACAAGAAAAGAAAGCTGTCTTCATTGTTCCTTGAATTCAAGTACAACTCCTACATGATCCTATGTTAGCTTAGAACAGCCCTTAGTGATGAACTGTAAGACCCAATATGGCTCTTGTTCCAATATGCCCTATATTCCTTTGTCTAGTTAGAGGAAGTGAAGAAAGCAGGTTTTATACATATTTTTATATGTTTAGATTGCAGCCTCCAGAAATGATCATTGCCTTCAGTACGAGAAGTATAGTAGTTATAAATAGTGTGGCTTGAGTTGTCATAGTTTGTGAGTAAATGTGCAATGTAAACACAACCTACAATGTTTTTCAATGAATTCTACTTAAGGAAGCCATAGCTTAGCATAACAGACAAAACCAGACTTCCATTTGCCGGAAAGGAAATTTCCTACCTTGCACTTGTATAATCCCCCTCTGGAATTATGTGTGTGTGAGAGAGAGACAGAATGTATGTATATAACAATAAAATAATGAAGTACATTTAAAACTTGTGTCATCCAACTAGAGACCTGGGAATGAATCCATACTTTGGCAGTTACTGATGGAAGTGATGTTGTTGAATGCTTCCCCATCCTTGCTAAAATTTAACAGTGACGATGCTCAACTTTCCATTTACTTGACATTCCCTAGAACCATGATGGCGAACCTATGATACGCGTGCTGGAAGTGGCATACAGAGCCATCTCTCCGGGCACGCCAGCCATTGCCTGTTGGTCTTCTGGGTTCCGGCGTGCACATGTATGCTGTCCAGCTGTTCTTCGTGTGCGCAGGAGTAGCAGAAACCAGAAGAACAGCTCCCCAGCGTGCATGCATGTGCTGGGAAGCTGAGCTTCCGGTTTCCGGTGCATGCATGCGCGCTGGCCAACTGGTCTTCGCGTATACATGCACGCCAGGCAGCTCTTCTGGTTTCTGGTGCTCCCCTGCCTGCGCGTGTGCAGCCTCCCTTTTCGACAGGTTTGCCAGCACTGCCCTCGAATATCCTCACTTTCTTTCATTCTGCTCAGAGCTGATCAAACCATTGTTTAAATAGCAGATAGCAAAAGAGGAAATTAGTTGAGACGAGGGTTACTGCAATGTTGCCTTGACTCACATTTATATGGACAACAGAGAAAATGAACTTCTGCCAGGGAGAAGAAAAAGAAAGAATGAAATCCAATCCTTTGTTTTGTTTTTATGCTCAGCAGATAGCTTTTCCTGACTGTTGCCAAATGCTTCTACAAAGATAAATGTGCAGCATGACAATGATGGAAACATTGCAGATTTTTGCACCAATTGTTCATACTAAAAAGCAGTTCAACTGGGGCCTCTTGAGTTCAAGGCAGAATAGGACATTTCTGAAATAGGCCTTATGGATTCTGAACGAAAAATTCATTGGCTCCTTATATGATTTACTAAAATCCAATACTGTCAAATGACTGTGTTTATGTCCTTTTAATTATAGCAGGTAACTTATCAAAAGAGCTTGTTTGCATCTATTCTTTACAAACTGAAAGTGAAAACAAGTTCTCTGGAGATTCTTCAGCACTGTTGACCTTTGAAATGTACATAGTTTTATTAAAAGATTTTACATGTATAACAAGAAATACATTCAAAGAAGAGGTTATAGTAAATGTAAAAAAGAAAAAAAATGTTTATAGATATGATATTTGCTTTCTAAAAATGGATTTTTGGTCAAAAGAAAAATCTAGAAATAGGACTTTGAAACGCGGTGCTTAAAATTTTATAATTTCCTTGAAAATGCAGCACTGAAAGACACCCAGTAAAATTTTATTTAAGCATTAAGATAGAAAGATTTCTAAAAAAGCAAAATATTATATTGCATTTTGGTGAGATTCCTGGAAATGTTTTATCTATCGTACTTCTGGCAAGACAACACTTGAAAGTTCTTGATCCAAATACCTAACATTTGCAACCTAAACTTGGAGGGAAAAAAACTCATTGGTATTCCTTTCCTTTGGTGCCCTAAATCACCATCCGCCAACCTTTGGGGCACCAGGGACTGATTCTGTGGAGAGAGATTTTTCTGTGGACCAGAAGGGGCCTGGTTTCGCATGCTGCCTGCATCCCACGGACGGGGCTTCGCTTGTTTCCATGGTCCAGTTTCTGACATGGTGCATCCCAGTGCCCATCCATGGACCGGAGGGTGGGGACTTCTGCCCTAAATAATCTTATTTTGTTTAACAGTTAATCCAGGGATGAGCTGACTTCAGTCCAGTTTGCTGTAGGTTGGTAATGAGATTGGGCTGGTGCTCATCCCAGACTCGGATCAATGAGGGACCTGATTGGTAATTCCCATTTCTTGCCCTTCACATCTGTGCAGAGAAGCGAAGTGTTCTTGGATGGCCTTGGTGTGGGTAGGTCTACATCTGCCTGCCTTTTGCAGAAAATCCCCCATTTTTGATTCCCTTCTGTGAGCACTTTGAGGCTACCATTTATGATGGTTTCAATGTTCCACGGTCACATGATCACCATTTGACTGGCTTCTGACAAGCAAACTCAATGGGGAAGCTGGCAGGAAATCACAAGTCATAGTCATGTGACATCACACTTAACAGCCCATGGTGCTTTGCTTAATGTCCATAAGCAGAACTAATGTCATGGTGTACTCATGTGATGTTATTTAATTATTTATTTATATCAAATATTTCTAAATGGCCCATCTCCCTCAAAGACTGTGCTTAACAACTGTGCCAAATAGTAAGAGAGAGCCTAAAAGATTAATTGGCCTCAATCGGCCTTCCATCATCTATCAACCACCTATTAACACTAAACTGAGATTTTATTATCCTAGCTAGAACTCATTAATTGCTAGCAAAATGTTTCAACCTCAGTCATTTATCTTACCAGATGAAGAAGGCTAGAAGTGCAGACACAAAGTACTGCTTCACATATCTGCAGCACACTATACAGTTGGCCAAAATTTATGGTGCGTTATTGTTATGTACAAACATGGCACTTGTAGATAGTAAAGAAACCCTATTTTAAAAATCCCTTTTGTTGCTTCTTCTCTGGCCCTATTTTCAATAAAGTAGATTCTAAATACAGTCTCTGCTACTAGTTTTGCAAGAGAATAATAGCTGAATCTCCGATGCTTGAAATATCAAATTCACTTTTCTCTCTTAATTAAACCATATAGGAAGAGCTTTCTTCCTTTTCCATTTTTCTTGCACAGAACACCTTTTAATGTAAACATCTTTTTTCTCTCACACACAAAGTGCCTCTAATTCAACATAGGGTTTAATTATGACTCCAGCCATTCATTCTTACAGAGTGAAAGAAAATGGAAATCAGTTATAATTACATATGTTGCTTGTTTCATCTTTGTCCTTTGAGATGAAGCTGCCAGCCCTTGTTATGTTGCAAGCATAATCAGCCTGAAATGAATTAACTTTCCCCCCGCATTATAAAAATATCTTTGAATTTTGAAATGCTTTCTAAAAACATGTTGCTGTGTCATCGTGGTAAGTGTTCTTATAAGGTTTTAGATGTTGCAATTAATTCAGACAACGAATGGACTTTTATGCCAGGCAGCTTGTGTTGTTTAGATGGTGCCTGAACAACTGCAGTCTGTGAGAGACAGGCAGGTTTCATTTTACAAAGAGGTTGAACCAGAACACATACTACCTCTATACAGATAGTTGACTTACGCCTGGTCAATTAGCAACCATTCAAAATTACGATGGACACCCCAAAATGTACTTATTATCCACTTCCGAAATTCCAATGGTTGCCCCCACCCCCGTATTCATGTGAACATATTTTGGGAGTTCAGCAACTGGCTTGCATTTATGGCCATTTGCATTGACCCACTCCAAGACAGTCACAAATTACAAACTGTAGATTAATCTTTTTTTTTTTTTTTCTCTGTTTGATATTTTATCTTTGGGGATAAAAGAATAAATAAATAGGTTAAAAAAAACAAATTACAGCTGTAACTGCCAGGCATAATTACGGACATAAGTCAAGAGTTGTCCATACAATGTGGTAAAGGAGTCATGAAGATAGCAATTGAATTCCAACTGATTTTATATGCAATGTAGAAGTATATGCAACGCATCTAAAAAGCAGGTGGAGCTTGGATCACACTGTCATGGCCATCTTGAAAAATCTTATGAATTAGCAGCAATGCTTATGAGTTAACAGAAACTTGGCTGATCTCTTAAGGACTTTGGGAGGCACCTGATATATATTCTCCTCAGATTTGGGATTACTAATTTCTGTTGGGTGGCTTCCACCATTCGTTGGATCATCACCTTCTCTATTTTCTCCTTCTGAGTCTGCAGGTGCAAAGGACTTCTCCCTCTGCTTCCTTCGAGAGGTGGATCTCTTCTGCCTCCCCCCTAAAACTATAGATTCTCAAGTGCAGGAAATCAGGAGTCCAGCAGTTCAAATGAATGTATAGTTTTACTGCAAGCTTCAGCTTTCTACAAGAATCTGAAATACTAACAGTCAAAGCAATTTGGTGGTAGATAAGAGTCAACAGAATTCACAGGGAGCTGTATTTAGATCTCTTGTGGAAGTGAAGGTACTTGAGATTTGATGGTACTTGATGATGCACTTGACCCCCCCCCCGGGCTCTCCCTAGTCATCTCCTACATCAGGGGGGTCAAACTCAATTTCATTGAGGGCTGCATCAGGGTTGTGTTTGACCTTGGGGGGCCAGGGTGGGTGTGGCCAGCTTGAGGTAACTTGTGTTGGAGATGCTTGTGGTGGCCCAAGTGCTCTGACAACAAAAACAGGCTCCCAAGCTCTGTTTTTGGCTAAAACAGCCTCCTGCAACCCTCTGCCAGAAAAATGGAGCTTAGGGGGCCATGTGCAGCCTCCCTGAGCTCAGTTTTCATTGGCAGAGGGCTTCAGGAGGCTGTTGCAGCCAAAAATGGAGCCTGGGAGGGCTACGTGCAGCCCTCCCAAGCTCCATTTTCGCTAGCAGAGGCACCGCAGGCTGTTCCTTTGCTTTTTCCAGAGCGGCCCTGCAGGCCAGATCTAAGAACTCTGTGGGCCACATTTGACTTATGGACCTTGAGTTTGACATGCCTGTTCTAGGAGAAATACTACTGTAAAATCTCTAGGACTACACAATCTTCACCCCAATATAATGCCAACAGAGGTCCATACAAGAAGATTCTGGACTCTTAATGAGAATATGTGAAAATCACAGAAGCTGGCTTTCCATCCATGTGCAGACAAGCTCACATCAATAAAGGAGAATACTGTACGTAGCTCAGGGTTGAAATGAGGGGTTCTTGGTGCTCTCTGAGTTTGGTTCATTACCCAAACTAGATAATATTATCAGTACTAGTCACTAGTTTGGATACTGAACCATCTGCAAGAAAACAACGGAGCTCAGAGAGCACAAGGGACCCCAAAAGCTGACATATTATGATGCCGCAAGTAGCTCAAAGCTCCACCTTTTAATACATGAACTGAGTCCCTTTGGGAGAGGGCGGTATATAAATTCTAATAAATAAATAAACTCTAAGGATGTAAAATTGTGAAATATCACTGAATAAATTATGCAGGCTTTACTGCATAATTTGTAGACCTTTACCATTCAGCATGAGAATGGATCTCCAAGCATGAGGATTATTACAAAACGAATAGTCTAATCAAACGTTTGGTTCATAACATATAAACCAAAGCTTTTAATAAACAGCAACCAATACCAGAACCATTTGGTATATTTGAAAATCAAATATGATATAACTGACCAGTTCCTTGAATGCTTTTCACCAGCCAACACATGCTTGACATTAAAGCTTTATCCATATTAGTTTTTTGTGCAATTAAATTAGAATAGATTAGATGTCACTCATGAATTATCTCCTGTTCTCCTATTGTAATTCATTTAATTGGTCTCAGTGATCAACTCTCAGCTTTCAGATCTCTGGTGAATTTGTTCTGCCCAGAAGCAGACTTTTCAGGAGATATATCCAGTTTGAATTCTATCTTACGTACTGCTAATACCCTGGAGCTATTATTTTCATGTCAAAGTCTCACATAAAATTTTGACAAGACATGGGTAACTGTTCAGTGCTAGCCATCAGAATATTTTCTAGAGATTGATTAAAGTATCCATGCCACTTGTTCCTTTCTTTTATTTGTGATCAAATCATTGCATCCATCTTTCATGTCTATGAAATGAAAAAAAAGTGCAAAACCAATTGCAAAGTTGTATAAATTAATTCTGCTCACCAGAGAACCATCTTCCAGGACAAGAAGCAATGGATGGAAACTAAATCAAGGAGAGCACCAGCTTAGAATTTAGAATTTCTCCAACTTAGAAGAAATTTCTTGAGAGTTAGAATAATTAATCAGAGGAAGGGCTTGCGTCCTGAAGTTATGGGCACTCCACCACTGGAGGGGTTCAAGAAGAGATTGGATGGCCACTTGTGGTGTAGGGTTTCCTACTTGAGCAGGGGGCTGGACTAGAAGACCTTCATTGTTTCTTCCAACTGTCAACCCTGAAGTGATCATAGCTGAGGCCATCTTGGAGGCTTCAGGGTTGCCACATAACAGTGGGAGGGGGGAAATAGTTAGATGGGGTTAGATGGGGTCACCAACTCTGTTATTCCTTTTGTTGGATGAACTGATAAGTGATAACTTTTCTACCCCTATTGCATGCAGTCAGAAAGTCTTGCTGCAAGCAACCATATGTATGAAAAAAGACATTCTTAGATGTGTCTATGGAAATTCTCAGTCATCCAGGTCATGGCTGTCCCAAAGGTACTTTTTCAAGAGGCAACTGGACTTTCTTGTTTTCCTTTGAAGATGTTTCTCTTCTCATCCAAGAAGCTTCTTCAACTCTATAGTGTATAGCTAAATGTTTATGGAGATTCTCAGTCATCCAGGTCATGGTTGTCCCAAAGGTTCAAGAGGCAACTGGACTTCCTGGTTTTTCTTTGAAGACATTGCACTTCTCATCCAAGAAGCTTCTTCAGCTCTGATTGGATGGTGGGGAATGGAAGAATTTTTATTATTTATTTCATTAAAATCCTTCCATTCCCCACCATCCAGTCAGAGCAAAAGAAACTTCTTGGATGAGAAGTGAAACATCTTCAAAGAAAAACTGGATAGTCCAGTTGCCTCTTGAAAAAGCACTTTTGAGACATTCTTAGAAGTGTCCATTGGATGTCAGCAGAGTAGAAGGATGGTACTGTTTAGAAAAAAAATGAGGTTCAAAGTTTTACATTGACATAAGAGTAGAATTACTGACACTGTCCATAATAAGGTTAAAGCAAAATCCCTTTACGGAAGGCTCAATATACTGTATAAATAGAAAGCACAATCTCAATTCAAAACAAATGAAATGATCTTTGGCTGAATTAAAAGGATATCATGGAATAGAACTAACTGCAGACCTGTTGAAAGAGAAAGATAATGGGTACTTTCCAGTATCAAAATATATTTTGGAGCTCCTTCATAGATGTTTGTAGAAGAGGAGACAATAAGGTGGAAGAGAGAAAAGCGATGGGGAAAATTGGCCAGGATACATAAACCTGGGGAGGGTGGCAAATACAAAGAAGATCCTTCCTTTGGGGAGAGCGAGATATAAATTTTATTGCAGAAAGTTTATCAAACCTTGAAACCTACTTGTTAGAATGTTTGTTGGGTCATACAGTGAGGCATCAGTGAAGCAAGCTGATTAGAGGTGTGTAGGAATTGTTCCATATTGCCTTATCTAACTTGCAGCAAAATCCTCCACTTTGGCAAAGGGCCCGATTCTCTTTTATCCAGCTCAGAGATTAACCTCTTCTGTCTTATTCCTGATTGCGTCGGGTGCATTGGGGAATAGAGGTTTGCCAGCCTATTCATTAGCAAAAGAAAAGCAGAAACATTTAATGGCACCTAGGTGGTTGCTTTTAGCATTTGACCTGCATGATTACAGAATTCAGTCTTGTTGTACTGTCTGCACTTACTTTTTGTAGCAACGCTTATCAATGCATGAAACAGCAAGAGTTATCTTTACCTATTGGCTTGTCACAAAGCCTGGTGCTGTTTTGGATGGAGAAGGATTAACTGGACCCATATAATTCTCTTGGCTTCTGTTCCTAATGGAAGATGCCAGTCCAATTGCTTAATCACCGTGTCATGCTGCTTCTCCCTTTCATGCTGTCTTTATCATTTTAAACGTATTGGAATAGGACAAAAATTGCAAGTAAGCCAGATCGTCATAAGAAATGTCGACATTAGTGTAGGAGTGATATTTGATCATGTGAGATTTTGACCAGAGCAATCTGGCTATTTTTGTATCTTTCTTACAACTCTCATTAATATTATATTAATATTATATTAATGCAACTTGTGTGAGGGTCCAGCATCCCATTTGTCTTTATAGCAATAGCAATAACACTTACACTTATATACCGCTCCATAGTGCTTTGCAGCTTTCTCTAAGTGGTTTACAGAGTCAGCATCTTGCCCCCAACAATCTGGGTCTTCTCATTTTACTGACTTCGGAAGGATGGAAGGCTGTGTCAACCTTGAGCTGTTGACAATTGAACTGCCGAACTACTGGCAGTCAGCCAGCAGTCAGCAGAAGTAGCCTATAGTACTTCTATATAGGAATGCATACGATAGTACTGCATTCTAACGATTGCTTTTATTATACTAATAGATACACACACTAGGGGCAAAATATTGGAGATACTGCTTACAAGGGAAAAGAAAAGAAAAGCTGATACACATAGGTATATCACTTAAAGTTTAAAATAATAAAAATGCTAATGAATAATTGATTTCCAAGAGGGAGATGTGAACAAGGGAAGAAAATTAAATAAAACCTCATGCAATTGAAATATTTTTATATTTAAACAAACAAAACATGGCAAGGCAAAAAAAATGAGATGTACAATATACACAATAGATTGGAAAGAAGGAAAGGCAGAGTAAAGAAAGACACTCTCAGCCTCACCAATGTTCCCAATCTTAAATTATTTATAAAAGTAATAAAGATGGGATTTTTAAGAAATCTAATAAATATTTTTTTTAAAAAACCACCCCATATTGCCATATTCCACTTTACCAAACCCTAATAGACTCTTCATTTTGATCTACTGTATGTCAAAAAGGCATTGTCATGACTTTTAGCTAAAATGGTGGTAGTAGTTTTTAGAGATGCAATAAGGCAACAGAAAACCAACTTGAGTTGATGTAGATGTGCTGTCAAATTGAAGCCCAAACAGATCTTACCATCTTCACACAGATTTAAGTCTTTTCTTTTCGATGTTTCTAAGCGAAGTCTCTGCCAGAATTGATTCACTCAACACTGGCTCTCTGATTTTGTCATATTCTGTAGATAGATTCTGCTGGGCTTGGCAGCATAGTTTTATCATTTTCAAGGTCATCATGGGACATCAAGTGGATTGCTGATATTGAAAGGTGTTGGAATTACAAGGGTGGCATCGTGCCCATCTTAAGCAACAGCACTACCAGGATGCCAAAAGGTTTCAATAACGAAGTTCTTTGTTTAGCGTAGCATTATAATACAGCAATAAGCATAGATTAGGACTAAAACATGGAATAACTAGCAAGGTGGCAAGGTGTGTGCAATACAGAATGGGAGACATATTTATACAGTTCTAGAGAGTGGGACTAAAGGAGGTCACATGGCTTAGCAACAGGGCTAATGACATCAACAGGATAATGTTCTCAGAAAAGGGTATAATTATCTTGGAGACAGGCAGTCTACTATAGCATGGGAAGATAACTATACCTGGGAAATGTGTGGGAGGCAATCTATGCAAAGTTTACTCTAGATGTGTAAATATACTGTACAGCACAATAATATTCAACAAAAGGAAGCCCCAATTCTTCTCTGCACTTTAGAAAGGGTGCAGAGAAAAGCAAGAAAGATGATGAGGGGACTGGAAGCTAAAACATAAGAATAGTTGCAAGAATTGAGTATGTCTAGTCTTGTGAAAAGAAGGACCACTGGTGACATGATAGCAGGGTTCCAATATTTGAGGAACTGCCACAAAGTGGGGTCAACACGTTTTCCAAAGCACCAGAAGTCAAGGCAAGAAACAATGGATGAAACTAATCACCAACATAGAACTAAGGAGAAACTTCTTGACAGTGAGAACAATTAAGCAGAACAACTTGCCTCCAGAAGTTGTGGATGCTCCAACCCTGGTGGTTTTTAAGAGATTGGACAACAATGGTATAGATTTTCCTGCTTGAGTAGGGGGTTAGATTACAAGACCTCCAAGGTCCCTCCCAATTCTCTTATTCTGTTATTCTTTCCACCCTTGGTGTATTATAAATTTATTCCCATTTGACAACATCATTTCAACTGTAGTGGGAAGTTTAACAGAAAGTCTTGCTGAAGAGGAGAGAACAGGGAAGGAAAAGATTTGGAAAGGTCCCCATCCTGGACGTGCAGATGAATAGTAGTGGCCACAGCAGGAACACTTGGCAGGAAGCCCCTGTAGCAGATTCTGTCAGCGTCCCAAAGAAACTTCCCATTTCCATTCAGCACTCAAGAGACAAAGTTCATCCAAGTAAGAATTTATTAGAGAAGTCATGTTGACACATCTGGGAAAACCCGGAACTCTCAGATTCGGGTTTTCCCTTGGCAACTAAAAATCAAAACCCCATCCCCTGCACCCATCAGTCCATCACATGGTCCAATCACCATCTGTCCCAAATCAAGACCTTCCCCCAACTACTCCGGCCCCAGGTGCAGGATGACATATCCTTGACTGAAGAGAAGAATGTTGTTATGATTAACTTCCTCCCATCTGTGAAATCCCCCCTCCCAATTTTCCAGGCACTAGAATGTAGCAGCATGGAAGCTTCTAAGAAGAATATGGCTTTCAAAGCTGACAGATTCCTTTTCCCATGTGTCCATCCATCCATCCCATTTAGGAAAAGAAGAAATAGCAGCGGGAACAACAGCAGGATATTTTCATGAGACCAAGAACAGGGATATGGTGTGTTCTTTTATGCATGTGATGTGAACACAGATAAGTCCAAAGAATTGGAAAAGTCACCTCAGTTGCAGCACAAGAAGGGGAAAATGTTCTCTTTGAAGAGGCTGAAGACTGAAAAGGCAGTTCCATCAATTATGTAAGTGTTTCTCTGTTGAATATAATGTAGACTGGTACACATATGAACAAAACATTCCAAAGTGCTGCCAACCTGGCATATGCATATGTATGCATAGATATATTCAAATGGGAAATCTTGTTCTGGATCCCCATGGATGTAAAGAGATAAAGTGATGTAGGAAAAAGAAACAGGCAGAAAACTTATCCCTAATTTAATATTACCATAGAAAAGTTGATTTAAGTCCCTGCATTTTGCCTAACTTCATATATCTAAGCCCAGAGATTGGTGTAGTAGGATCTGGTTATTCTAAACTGAATTGAAAAATAAAATAATATTTGTTCCTCGAGGGAAATGTTTTGCACATCTCAAAATTTTGTCCCTGTAAAATTGTACTCATTGGGGAAAACTTTAGTTTTAAGAAAAAAAATTACAAAATTGTAGGCTTTTTTAAAATGTGACTTTCCAATTTCATGATGGTATATTATGCTTTTTATGGCTTTAAAAACAACTTCTATTCTCACATTTGGTATTTTAGGATAGGAAGGGCGGGAGGGAAGGAGGGAGGGAAGAAGGAACGAAGGAAGGAAGGAAGGACGAACCTCTTTGAGAGAAGACATTTATAGCGAATTCCAGTATGTTGAGAAATATAAGACCTAAAAGTCTTTCAGAGCAAAGTTCTAGGTAGCAAAGCTGGGAATATGCCACACACAACAGGAGCTTACAAGGACTTGAAAAGCACTTGGGAGCAGAATGTCCAACAGAATGTTTGACGTCCACCCCATGGACATCAAACAGAAAATTGATGTCCATAGGGTGACCAAGATGTGAGGGGGTAGGTCACTCCTGCTAATCCTTCTCAAGTAACCGTCCCCAAGTAACCCTCCCCCATCTTGATTTGAATTCTAAAAGCCAAAATATAGAAGTAAATATAGTGCCTTGATAGTTTGCAGTACTACATAGAAGCCAAAATAATCTACACCATTGAGATCAAACATGAAGGCAAATCTTTTATGCCAGTACGCTAATCATTGTCTACAGTAGAATAGACAGTTCTGGAATGCAGACAATAGGAAATACGGACACAGAATTTCAAGTCCTGACCATGGACCAAGCTTTCTCTCTATGACCTATATGTAGTCCAGAGAGAAATTATTTGAAGAGCCTGTCTTTATACAAGCCATTAGCTTTGGGGTCAGAGATAGACATCAAAATACCTGTCTGTCAGTAGAAAGGCTGTCTGTTATACAAAGCACTTTCTCTTTCTATAACTTCCTCTCCACCCCCTATAACAAATATAGAAAGTAGGGATTGAAGCCTGAAATGATCTACTTATATTGACCTATTCTATTCAAATATTTGAATCACATGAAGATTATAAACACAAACATCTTCATGGGAAGCCTACAATATGATTCAATACTGAGATAAAACCCAATTTCCTAAGTTTCTTCAGAAAAAATAAAAGATAATTAGATTTAGCACCATAGAGAAAAGTAAAATTAAATCTAGTCCCATTCCTAGCTAAATATTTTACTTACCCCATAGAAGTAAGAAAAATATCACAGAGAGAAACAGGAAGAAGGAAAGGAAGGGGGAGAGAGAGGGGAGAGGGAAATGAGGAGGAGATAGGGAGACTGAGCATGGAAGAGGGAGAAGGAGAGGGAGAGGGAGGAGATATGGGAGAGGGAGAGGGAGTGGAGAGGGGGAGAGAGAGGGAGGGAAAGATAGTCCTTTAGAAGATTCTAAACCATGGGAAATTGTATCAATACCATGCTTTCTCACTTATCTCTCTAAATTCTGTTTGCCTCCTTCAGAGGGATGTGAAGGGATGGAGGCATCCCTTCAGAGTGATGTGGCAATGGATGAAGTGGAGATGTAAAATAATGTGACCATTCCCACAACTTTTTAACAATGCTAAACCCATGTTTCCCCTAAAACACTGGATCCAAAGCTAGCTTCCGGTCTCATCTGAAATGATATTTTTCCTTGCAATGAAAGACATTCTCATTTCCCCCTATCATTACTGGTGCATTTCTAATTTCTTTTCTAATTTCTTTTGGCAGTATTTTTGAATCTAAGATATAATCATGAGATCCCATGTCAAACTGTAGATCACATTGTGACCAGCTGTAAGATGAGGGCACATACCACCAGTCCAGTATCTTTTTTTTAATATAAACAACGCTGCACTTCAAAGGTTGGTTGGCCTAGACATTGGTATTTGAACATAGATCTTTTTATACTTTATTATATTAACTAGCTTATTACCCGGCTTTGCTTGGTTTTTTTTTTTTTTAAGGGAAGTATCTTGTGCCAGCATGCCCTGTTGGTTGTTGTTGTTTGTGTGTGTGTGTGTGTGTGTGTGTGTGATGCTGAGATTTCGGCGGCTAAAGGGGAGGGGAGGGGGAAAAAAGAGAATCCAAACACTGCTTTGGGAAGGGAAATGTTTTTAATGGGATTAACGGAAATCTAATTTACAGGCGTTCTATACACGACTTCAGAGGTCCCAATGATTTTACTGTTAGTCACTCTTAGATAAACACTTTTAGGAATGCAGCAACGATTTGATCATAGAAAATGTTCTTTGGTTAGTGGCAGAATCATAAGCATAATTTCAAGAGTTTTGTTTTTGAAAAGCACTCAGACTAATATTTGGATAAATGTAAAGTGTGCAGCATATCTAGAAATTGTGCATACATTGATCACAAAGTTAATATTCATGGAAGTAGCATTCATGAGATTCTGAGCTATCAGCTCTTCCAGTTAATGAAAATGTCAGATGTGCAAGGAATACGGAATCAGTTTCCTTGTATAAATGCACTGATTTCAATGAGCTGCTGACTAGACCTTTTGAAAAAGACTACTTCATTTGTGTAGTTAAATTTGGAAACAGAGGCAAGCTTCTGAAAGGATCCAGTTTGAACAAGCAATTGTATTGTATACTTCCTCCTTTCCCTTCTAGTAGTCAGATACCATTTAATAGGTGTAAAAGATTATCTTCGTGTCCAACATTATTAATGGAGTTAAATAAATATATTTGGGAAGAAAATCATCTTGACACAGAGGAAGATAAGAGGGGGGGGGGAATTACAAAGATACAAATATCAATTTAATATTTACAATCATCACCAGTATACAAGACAGGTTTTAAAAAAACCATTCAATTATTGCCGTTCTTATTGCACATGTTTTGACTTTAAATTTGGAACTACAATACTAATGCATATTGCATTAATATGCATAGCTTTAAGTAGCTTTTTCAGAACACTCAAACTCCCAAATTATAGTGTGTAGAACTATCTAAACTATATAGAATAATTCAGTTGTGTTTACTTCAGAAAAGAATTCCATTGAAATTGCAATTCACTTAAATGTATTTAACTATCACCTCCATACTTAACTTTATAAAGCAATGATCTACACAAAATTTTTGGATTCCATTCTTAATCATACTACTGATATATGGCCGCCACTCAGCAACCATTGAGAGGAAATACAAAATGGGCTAATTGGCATTCACGATAAGAAAAGTATATAAAAGAAATTTAATTTGTTAAGACATGGTATCCACAGTGGATATTGTTCATCAACTTTGCAAACTAAAATTGCTTTTGTTTCTTACCAATTTAGGATAATTGAACAATACTTGTTGTTTTCAACTATTCAGTTTTAACAGTGATATTAATATATTATTTTTTATTACTGGTACTGTTTTGAAAACAAACTACAACCCAGTCATTGGAACTTTTAATATAGAATGACATAGAAGTTATGCAATATACTTAAATGATCATTACATTCTGGATTTTGGTTTCATGTTACAGTTAAAGTGATTAAATTATTTTTATTCTAAGTTATATAAATATGTGGTTTGCTAGCTCAGCCACCAAATCTTCCTAGAAACTATAATAGATTTACTCTGTTGTAGCTCTTATACTTCATTTTGAATAAATTACAATAAAATATAATATATGTATAAAATATTTACAAAATATTCTTCATAGAAGTGTCAAGAACTAAGTTTTGTCTTTGATATGGGGGGGATGTTAACATCAACATTTTAAAACACAATCATAAATTGTTTGATTAAACCTTCTAATGGTTGTAATTTTCCTTTTTTCCCCTTTTTTACCTTATGCTGCAGTGTTTGATAAATAACAGGATTAAAACGATTTCCTAGCATCATACCTTTTATTTGATGCACTAATGCTAATATTATTCAAAGAAATATTGTATTATTAAATAAATACATACAGGCTATTTACAGGAATTATTCTGCCTTCTCTGTGGTGCAGAATAGTACATAGAAAAATATTGCCTCTAACTAGCAATATTTATCAAGTTAAATGGAGAAGGACATTATGATAATAGTGATTATTCTCTGTTAATATTACAAACCATGATATCTTGAATTTAAAATCATAGTTAACAATCTTTATTAATGTTTTATTTTATAGCAGATGTTATAACTTCAATCAGTAAAACAGATTTCCAGGTGAATGATATTTATATCACAATCAATAGTTTGAGATAATATTTCTGGGTGTCACTACATAATTTGTTACAACAATCTCAGAATGAATCTCTCTTGAATCAGATGTAATTATGGTTCAATCCTTTGCATGTTTACATAGAAAGTCCAATTGGCCATTACTCTTGGGTAAGTATACATAAGTTTTCAGTCACATTTCCTATTTCTTAAGGATAAAATATTTCCAATAAGTTCTCTATAACATTTCATACAGTACTCACTATGCATGTTCTTCTTAAAGTTATCTACACCTTTACATTATATATGGTTTAATTATGTTCTAGATTAAAAAGCCCTTCATCTGGCATAAGTTATGTCACCTTTACAGGACCATCTGTTTAGAAGAATAAACAGATCAAAATAAGTTGTTTTGATTTCCTACAACTGGGCTAATCTGTTAACAATCCTTGTTTTCCATAAACTGCCATGAATACAGCAAGTTTTATACATACTTACGTGTGTGTGTGTGTGTGTGTGTGTGTATACATACATATATACAGTATATACACATATATACAGTATACACACACATACATATATACACACATATATATCATTCTGTATCCTTCATGCATTTGTATTAGAGTATAATCTGTGGAATTTTGTTTGCATTTTTCTTTTAAAGAACATTCAGCAACCTCATATTATATTATTACCATGACATGCATATACAGTATATTCAAATAATTGCTATTAGAGTAGGAACTATTAAAATGTAGTATGAAACAAAAAAATCAATGGATTATAAATAAGCACTGCCATTGAAACATGTGCAATGCAAACACCAATTTATATTCATTTTCTTAACAAATAGCCCATTTCAAAATTATATATTTACAGTCAACCAAGTAATCAAAGGACTGTATTAAGCTTAATGAAGTATTACTTCCTGCAACAAGATTCTCATTAATGGTGGAGATCATTAACTCCAGGTAGGCCACCCATTCAGGGAAAAGTGAATGCCAGGAAAGAACAACTTGTAGACCTACATATGCCATGATGAAAGAATAAGAATCAGTTTCTTGAACTAGACTAGAGACATCTTTGGATGCCAGAGCCTTAATTTTAGTTCTCCAGTATCCCACCAAATTGTGGAAGCAAACCACAGCTTCCAAACTGGTATTTCTCTCTTCTTCTTGTTCTTATCAAATATCTCCAGCTTTTGGAAGAAGATAATGTCATCTTGGTCTTTGCTAGAGTTTTCAGAGATAAAGGATTTTCTAGGCTTAGAAGTTAGGTACCAATGTAGACCAATGTTAAATGTTTTCTGGAAGTTTTTCTTTTGCAGCCAGAGAACAGTTGCCTTCAATTTTTGAAATATGCCAGTGTCTCAGAACAGATACAGGTGGGACAAGAGATCTCAGCCCAAGACACTTTAACAGCAAAGATGATTAATGATTGAATACTGTTTCCATATGCATATTTCAGGTCTTCTTAATAACTGCTTACCCTGAACACCATCACTTTCTCTTTTCCCTCATGAGGCAGGCTGTTGTTTCTATCTAACTGGGGTAGGCTCCAATGTCCATCAACTGCTGCTGGATATTTATGCTTGGAATTTAAGGAACTCTGAGTGCAAGAATACCAAAACTGAAAAATGTCCACAATATTCCATAGAAAAAAATTACCCCTATTAATCACAAATAATTTTAATTTAACAGTATATTGAAGAGACAATAGATACATAGATCTATTGCATAGTTAGAAATCAATGACAATTATTTGCAAAATTTCCCGAAATATGCCAATAAATCACTACCTTGTTCTCTTCTGTTGTTTTGTTCCTCCTATCTTCTCTGTCTGAAGAGTTGCTATAAGCATAACTTTATCACACAAATTGTTGCTCCAATGACTTCAAAATGGGGTGGCCTGTTGTCAAATATGCCTTGCTAAGAAAGATCAGCTTCATATAAGCAACCTAACCTTACTTAATCTAGAATAGGTTCCATTATAGATTAGGCTAGCTACCATTACAAAGAAGGAGAAAAGGAATTGCTTCCCTGAAGTTATTTTGAAGTTTCTCATGTATTTGTGTCTTCTGTTCATAGTACTTTCCAAATAATGCTATAAAAGGGAGCAAGGAAAGTTAAAATAAGACCTGCCCTCTTTCTTGCTTGTATGAAATCTTCTTGCAAAATTTTAATGCACACATTATTTTTATGAAACTCTGAAATGTAACTCTTCAGCTTCTTAAAATATTTTCCAAAAATAGGTAAGGCTTCCAAGTTCTCGCCCTGATATACTAATGACATACAAACAAGAGTTGAGACTGCTAGATTTTTGTTTCTGGTATTTTTAGTTTAGTTTTGTTATTTGATTAATCTCCCAGAACTTGGCTTTCAGTTTCCAGTTATGTTTCATCAGAACTGGAAGAATAGAGGCCTGTACAGGGAAAAGAGAAGGAGAAGGAGGAAGCATAGCAGCTAAGGAGTGGTTAAACCACCAATTCTCTAAGTGATGCCATTGTACGATTGCAGTGATGGGGAATGGGCAAGCCATCCTGATTTGGCTGTGATCTGCCCCCTTCAATATCAACCTTTTCTATTGCCTGGCCAAACCAATTCTAACCTATTGGTGAGGCTAAACAATGGAAAAGCAGAAATCTTCTGTCCCCATGAATGTGTGACCCAAGCAGGAAACCCAATGCCACCCCAAAGGAACCTAGAGGAACATCCAACAAATTTGCAACAAGGAATGTGTTAGAATGAAGATCTTGCTCTACCATGTGGTTGGACCAGAGTCCCAAAAGGAGAAATTTTGATGGGGGAGGTTTTGTAAGGGGTCAAGTTCAATAAGAAGGGATTTAGCAGACTGTATGGGGAGACTGACAAGCCTACAGAGAGTAAGATAGTTAGGAAAAGTTTCCCATCAGGAGCTTCTGCTTCCACGTAAGATTTCAAAGGGACACAGCAACAGGGTCAATTGAAATAAGAGAGGAGCAAATAGCATCTTTTGCTCTTCTCCCATGTCTAGATTCTAGAGCCTGATCTGAGGATCCTTTCCATTTGCCAAAGCCAAAGCCACAGCTTCCAACTTCTATCTACTGCCTGGGCTGGAAAATACTTTCCAGAAGACAGATCCAACCCAACACTGCCCGTCATCTTTCAGCCGTTCAATGTTATTTCATTTGCTAATAAGGGAACAAGTTGGGGAAAACCCAACTTCTTTGCCCAGCAATTACAAAGCCAACAAATCTCATCTTTGCCAAGTCATTTCCAACCTCAACAAATGAACTAAGATTTCTTTCTTAAAATTTCTTTCTTTCCTAACACGAGTCCCTCCCATACATTGAGCCCACATGGCAATTGGTGGCCCTTACCCTCAGGTAAATGTACCCAGACTCTAGTCTCAGCCTCCATTGAAAGGCCCATTGAAATTAACGGACCCTGCACTGGGTCAGACTTCAGGCCCAAAGAGCAATGGAAGAGGAGGAACGCTTCTCTGCAGCTGTCCTTTTTTGAACTGAGACCCAGCGTTCCCGGGCTGCGAGGAAGCGGCTTGAAAGAACTAGGCCTCGGTTTCCCAAGCACTCCGGGCGGAGCGGGGGTTCCTCACACCCTCAAAACGAAAGACCCCGGATGTTCTGAGTCAGCCGCTGCCAGGCAGCCGAGGCCCCCCAACACTTTCCGAACCCCCGGGAGAGCATTTGGCACAGACCATCCAGCCGGCGAGAGAGGCGCTGCTCAGGAGCCGCCTTAGCCAGAGGCTCCCGACCCTCTTTTCGCTCCCCCAAGTTCAGAAAGAGCAGCGCTACCGCCCGCTCCTGGTTTTGCCTGCACGGGCGGGGGAAAGGGGCCGCTCGGTCGCCGCCCGTCCGCCTCTCCAGAGATTCAGGGGAGTCCTGGGCGGAGGGAGAGGTCGCGAAGCCCACCAGGTGAGTCTGGAGGCGACCCGGGACGTCTCCTGCTATTTCGGGAGCGAAGTGCGAGGGAAGCCGCCAGCCCAGGCAGGACACTTGGGCGGCGGGCTCAGCTCTGAGTGTAGCGGGGAGGCGGGCCTGGGTTTGAGAGGGGAGCGCCGAGGAAAGCAACGGGAGCGGGAAGCCAGGGCCACCCAAAGCAAGTTTCTATACTTTTAACCTCGAGAGGGAGAGATGGGTCCGCGGGCTCGGCTCATTTGTGGGTAGGGTGGAAGATGCCCCTCAGAAGGAACAATAACGGAGCCATTCAAACCGTCTCCCCGCTGCCAAGGAAACGGGGGTGGGGGCTTTTCTGCTTTGGACTGACTTAACTGAGCCCAGGCAGGTTTGAATGGCCCGTCCCCGCCCCGGTCCCAAATTCCCGCGTGAATAAGAGACGGGAGGGGCGCTTCAGCTGGCATCGGAGTCTTTACTTGGGCTTCGTACGGGAACTCTGGCCCGCTGACTTCCCGGGTCTCGCAGCCGGTTTTCCTTTCCTCCTGCAGCTGGCCTTTGCCTGCAGAGAGATCTCACCTGCTTACCCCTCACCCCCCACCCCCTGTTGCCTGGAAGGTCATTTGCCCAGGGAAACGGATTTGGGGTCTCCGTATTAAAGCTCTGGACCCTGTTGAGCTCCGCTGGTTTCCACGATCTCCTTTCGCTAGAATGTCCGGAGCGGAGCGTCGTCTGAACGCGCGAGCTACGGACCAGATTCTAGGCCTCTCCGGGAAAACAACTGAGGGCAGGAAATTCTTTCCAACACAACCCACACCCGACTCTTGTTCGCTGGAAGAAGTGAGGGCTGCTTGAGCTGAGGGACAGCTGCTTTCTGCCGGGCAGGGCTGCGGGGCGGAGAACCCGAATGGAAGCAGGTTCGTTTGGAGGTCAGCGCGAGGGGCTCAGCAAGCGTTACTTCCGAGGACGAACATTCCCGGGCCTACCAAGAGAGAAAGCAGGCGGCTTATCCAATCCCAAGGGCCTGGGAGCCTAGCTAGAAAGTTTGAAGTGCCAGTAGTAAGTCTCCCTTTCTACCAAGCCAAAGGTGCGGAAACACACACGTTTCTGTATGTGTGTATTTCCGCACCTTTTCCTTGCTAGAAAGGGAGGCTTAGAACTCCCAATTAAAACGTGTGTGTGTGTGTGAGAGAGAGAGAGAGAGAAACAGAGACAGACAGACACTGGCGCTTAAAATGTACATGTATGTGTTTCCCCACCTTTTCCTTGGTTAGAAAGGGAGGCTTAGAACTGGGGTGTGTGTGTGTGTGTGTGTGTGTGTGTGTGTGTGTGTGTGTGTGTGTGTGTGTGAGTGAAAAGAAAGACCCCTTGGGTCATTGTTTGACGTAGAGTACATAATGGGGGTTTGGCCCGCTGTTCCTCCGTCCTTTCCTCGCGTTTGGTGCCACCTGTGCCCAGGCGGGCTTAGGCGGGACAGGTCCCACCTCAATGCCCTAACTGCTGCTCCTAGGCTCTCGGAGGTGCGCAGGAAGCAGCTCTACCAGTCCGCCCAACCGCCACTTTCTTCCCCTCCTTCCCTGCCTCCCAACAACTTGCTGAATCCACCCGCCGGGGGCCAGAGAGAGACGCCTCCTGCGACTCCCCTTCCGCGTGCCTTGGCTCTGGCTGGCGCGGGAGGAAAGCGGGGCTTCTTCGGCGACGGGGACAAAGTATTCCCTATTTTCCCTGCCTGACAGCCCTGCTTGGAAATGGAGGTCTCGGTCATTCGCCGGAGCAAACACGACCGGAGCGGGGCGTTGGCAAAGAAAAGTCTGGGGCTCTCAATGCTGATTGCTTTTTTGAAGGAAGAACGCGTTTCGGTAGAATTTTTTTTTCGGCTGGAAGTTAAAATACGAAGATATTTCAGCCTCCTGGCCTAGTTTTCCCTCCCACCCCGGGAACATTAACTCCTTCCAATAAACTGATCCCCCCCCCCACTTTTTCCCCTGCAGGACCCAGCCAGACTACTCGAAACCAGCCGACCCGCTCAGTTCTGTATTATAAAATCTGCTGATGTTTTCTTCCATTATATCTATTGTAATATAAAACAACGTACTGTAGACGGATGGATAAAGAGAAGATATGTACTGACTACTCAAATCACAAGATTAGTTATGGGCCCTTTATACCATTTTAGGGGCGAAGTGCAGAACATTTCTCCAGCCGCATCCCACACCCCAATTAAGTCAGATTCCTGTGTCAGAAGGGCGTTTGCATAAACTCTGCTCACACTACACAGTTAACTTTGTTAAAGTCTTACTAGAACCATTCCGATGATATGCTAAAACTTAATGGATCTTATCTTTTAGACGAGTAGAGTGCAGTTTTTATCTACTTGGGTATTTTATTACGGTATTGTTTATTGTGGGAATCCAGAAAACGCTTTAATCCAGAAAGCTGCTTAACCCTGTTGCATGGCTAGTATGCTTCAGAAAAAGTTTGCAGATCTTAACATCTTTCAAGCTCAAATAATTCAGATCTCAGCCGAACGTCCCAGCTTTTTTTCCTGTTCAAAGAACGTCCTCAAAAGGAGGAAAGCCGGCAAATGCTTTTACGTTTGAGTATTGAAAACTGGTTGTAGATGTGACTAATCAGGAGTTTTATGTTGTATTATTCCAAACCACCCGATGTATGTATAAAATATGCTTGCAAGGTATTAATCTTTACCCTTGTTGTTCTGATATTAAATTCTAGCCATTTCCCCCTTCTGTTTAATTTAACCCTGAACGGAGAAGTTTGGAAAGCTAAAGAGCCACGATTCTGGAATGGGGGTTGGGTGGGGTGGGAACACCTTGCTGATTTTTATGGTATTTAAGACAGTAAAATGCCGAATTCCACTTTAATTCTTCCACTGATGCTACCTCGGTGAAGAAATTCACTCCGTGCGAACCCAGAATTTGCTTAAAGATTGAGTTTAGCACGCATCAGTTTAACTTGGTGATCGGTACGATTCTTTCGCTTCGTCTCCTGGACTCAGACTAATCCCCAACTCCCAAGTATCCCGGACATCTTTGGAGGCTTCGCTGCAGCCGAAAAAGACACCCCGGCCCAATTGGGTGACGGGCGATCGCCGAACATCGCGGGGGGGGGCTCCTCGGCGCCCTCTGGCAGGCAGATCAGCGTCTCTCTTTTTGGCTGGACGTCTCGGGAGGGAGGAGGTCAGCCTGTGGTTCCTTCAGGGAAGCAAAGTTTGACCTGTCCAGAAAGATTTGGAATCTCCAGCAATTCGCTCCAGTTTGATTAGACTCGAGGTTGTGAAACTCCAGCGGGAGTTTTACTGCGAGGTGATCAGCTGCCCCAGACCGCTGCCCTGAAACTCATTCCAGTCACTGCCTGGGACGGGACTTGCTTCTTTTTACTATCCGAGATGCTCGTTTCTCTGGGGGTGGATCAGCTCAAGCAACCTCGCCTACGACTTTACAGTTACCCCGACATCCTGGAGGGAAAAGCTCTGCGAACGTCAGTGCCTCCTTGGCTTGGAAGGCAGCGAAACTGCGCGAATCTTGGCGAGTTTCTGCTAAGTCAGTAAGCTCCAGGCCCTGGGTCTTGGCAGCGGAAGACCCTGGGCCCCCGGCCTTAGGCTAGAGCTACGCTTAAGGGCCCCAAGCCATGTGGATCCTGGAGGAAATTGTCTCGGCTGGGCTTCGCAGCATCAGCTCAGTCGAAACTGTTTTCCTCTTGTGTTTACTTAACAGAAGCTCTTGATTGGCGCGGCGACGGAGCAGTTTCTCGGGGAAGCTGAAGATGCGCTCTGCACGTGCTCCGAAGGGCGAAACTTTAGGATCCTCATCAGCGCGACGGAAGCTTGCAGGTTACTCATCAAGTCCCTTCAGGAGAGCCCTGAGGTTCAGACCAGGGTTCCAGCTGAACCTGAATGCAAAGGGATCTCGTCGGGTCGGTCCGAAGCGCGGCCGAATGCCAGAGGCACAACTGGGGCCCGCGTTACCTCAGGCAGCGGCGCTTTCTTCGACCCACGTTCGCCAACCTTTTCGTGTGAGGGAGACGCCGAAGCTCCCGTTGGGCCAAAAAGAGAACCAGCGCTGCGCATCCTCTTTCTGCGTCAGAAGCGAAGAGGCGGGAGATCAGCAGGAAAGCCCCGCGTCCTAGAGAGGAAAAGGAAGACCCCCAAGCTGCGGCGGAGCTATTCGGGGTATGGAGGAACCAGAGCCGGTCAGCAAACGCGCCACCCGCAGCTGGCGAATCTGGGAAGGCGGGGGAACTGCAGAAGCACTCAAGCTGCGCCTATTGGGGGGGGTGAACTCCCCCCCCCCGATGGGACCACCCCCTTCTTTGCCTGAAGGTACTTTGCGCTTGGGCTTTTCCTCAAGGCAGGGGTCTCTCGAGGCGTTCTCCATTTACAAACGCCCAGGCTATCTTCTTGACACTCGCCTCAAGAGCGGCTCGTTCAATAGGGGTTAATTTGAACCTGGATGCAAAGAGGTTGCTCGGACAGTTACCCAGCGTTGACTATGCTTCTTCGTAGTATGAGGGCCCGCCTTACGTGTGCCATTTCCCGGCACAGAATCGCATTTTGCGCTGCACTCCTTTGCTAAGGGAGAAGCGTGGCCACCTGTACGTCTAGCCTTCTCCTTCCTTTTTCCTGCAAGGAAGAGGGGGCGCTCCGCAAAGAAGCCTGCAGAGCTTCCCATCCCCTCTCCTGAGGTTTCCAAGCCTGCCTGCTGCCCTTGAAATAGGCAAGGAAGCAGCCACAGTCGCAACAGAGGAAGGTGATGCCATGCCATCCCATTAGCCTTGCACACTGCAGGGCGGGGAAAGGGCAAGGGACGGTCTATCTCCTCCAAGGCTCCACCCGGGCCAGGAAGAATTAGTTTCTTTGGTACTTTCCCGCCCCGCTTCTACTCTGACCAGGCTGTGGAGAACCATCCCTTTGGCTCTGGATGGCTCAACTGTTCCTGCTGCATTTCCTAAGAAAACAGAACAGTCTGGATCCTCTGGCCTCCATATAGCTGCCAAGCAAGGACAATCTTAACCTGATGATTGCCTGGTCCAGTGCAGGGTGATCCCCTGGCGGTTTAATGGGAAAATTAAGGTCTCTCCAGCCCCCCTCCCTAGCCCCCTTCCCAGCCAAAGCAAAAAGAGAACAAAAGAGTTGCAGCTTCCTTCCTTTCTCACTGCAGCAGGGCTTCCAAAGAAATAGATGCAGGGAAAGGGAGGGGCAGCTACAACCTTCACACTTTCAATCAACTTCTTCTTCTGATAAGAAGTCCTGCATAGCAATGATGTCCAGATATCTCCATAACTTCATCACTCCCACTGGAATGCACTATCTGAGCTTAGCTATCCAAGGGATGCCAAGAAGTTGGCAGCAGCTTCCTGTTCCTTTTTATGCTTTTTGGCTTCTTTTGGGTGGATGGTTTGAAAGAGCGGTCAAGTTTGAGCC
>JANHJO010002785.1:49177-69325 GCA_032468235.1 Pseudoxyrhopus heterurus
CCTCCTCCTCCACCTCCTCCAGCTGTGAGACACCTCGTCTGCTTTAGGAGGCGTTTTTGACCCTGCTATTTCCCAAATGGAGGAGTTTGCATGAAAAACTTGTCTCCTAGAATTTGCACCCTCTTGAATTGGGAGCTTGGAGCAAAGCATTCGAGTAACGTGTGCCCTCTTGGGCTGCCTTGCCCTTTAGAGACCCTGTGCCCAGAATATGCTTGGCTTTAGGGGAAAGTGCCTGTGCTGCGCGGAGGCCTCAGGACTCAAGGTGATACTTGAAGCCCTCCTTGTGGAGGGCAGGAAGGACCCCAAGAGGGCACAAAGCAAAGCAAAATACAACAGCTGGTTTTGTCCAATTATGGCTGGTTGACCTGCTGGCTAAAGAGGGCATGAGTGGCTGAGGATGCTCCAAAGTGCCAAGCCTGCCCTGAAGCCATTCCTGCTGCTCAGAGAGGAAGAGATGGAGGACCTGCCAGATGCAAAGGAATCCTGCCACACCTCCTTTGCTGGCAGCTCCAGCAGTTTGTCCATTGTGCAGAGAAGATGTCCTTGTTTACCTTCCAAAAAGGGCATCGTCTGCCCCCTCAGTTCAGCAATCAAGTCTGGGATCCAGAGAGCCTTGGGGGGGAGGGCAGGCCCTGCACACCCAAATCTGCTTCAGGCAACTGCCATACAAGGAGAGGCCTTGGGACAGGAGGAGGATCCCCAAGGGGAGATTGGGGAGGAGAAGAGGGTCCCCCGAGTCAGAAGAAAAGCCATGTTGGGGGCATCTGGGGGGGAGAGAAGAGGCTGAAGCTTCAGGCAGAGGCAGGTGAGGGGGAGTCACAGAGCAGTCCAGAAGGGAAGAGAGAGGGGGATGTTTCAAAGTGCAGCCACATCCCTGGGAACTGAGCAGGCAAAGCTGTGTAAAGGTCACCCTAAATGACCCATCTCTGGAGTGGGGGGCTGTGTGTGTGGACCAAACATGGGGAAGAGCTGTGTTGTCTCAGCAAATGCTTGGAAAGGGGAAAAGTGCCTTTTTTAAAGGACTGTGGAAAATATGAAGATTTTTCATTCTGGAAGAGCTTTGACTGGCCTAGAATCAAATATTCAAAAGCTGTTTGGGAACAAATAATAAATACCGTAAGAGTTAGAAAGCAGTTTTGGGAACAAGACTTTGCTTGAATTTCTCCATTTCTTTTTAAAGAAGTTTTTGTGTGTAAGAAACTGGTCATTGCTTAAATTGTTTGTTTGTCTCCGGTGTGCTTCACATTATTTATTTTAGACCTTGCCTGTAAGAAAAACATGGTGTTTCTTACCCATTTTGGCCCTCGTCTTTTTGGATTAAAACTGCTCCCCAACTGCTGCCTAGCAGAGGAGATGCTGAGTGCCAGACAAAATGGGGTCCAGCACCAGCAGCCAAGAGCAGTGCTGTCACCTGGCAAGGGGCCCCTTGCATGAATGGGGAGGGGTGGCCTTTTGCTAGTGTCTCTCTCCATCTGGGAAGGCCCAAATGAGCCCACCCTGCTGAGAAAACCGGACAGGCAGAAGAAGGCCTCTCCCCAACGGGACATCTGATCCACACACATCCCCACCTGCAGAGGGAAAAAAAACTTTGATGAAAGACCCCTGTTTGTGTAGGTTTCCATCAGGGCCCCCCAAAGAAGCACAGCCCCAGAATAGTTCTCCCCAGCGCCCAGCTGGGAAAGCAAATGCCAATCTCTTTCTAGACCCCCTATCCTGGCTGGAAGGGGTCTTGCCCCAATCCTGTTGCTGGTCTTGCTGTTTTTTAGGGGGGGCCCGAAGCAGCAGGCCTCCCCTGCCCCATTATCACCCAATGCCTGTCCCTATGTCCTAGGCCCCTTTCTTCAGCTCCAGGGATGGACCCAGCAAGGGAGGGTGCTGTTTAGTCTTACTGCTCGCTTTGCCCTCTAGGCTCTGGGGCAACATCCAGCATCCAGCATTAGTGGGCAAAGGGAAGCAAAATGAGCCGAGCAAGATCCTTGAAGGGGCTCAGGTTTTGGGGGAGCAGGGATGGGGAGAGGGCCAAGCAGGCAGCTGCACAGATGGAAGGGGACGTTCTTTGCAGAACTTATCCTCCGAGGTGTAAATTACACTGGCAGATGCACAATCTGGGAACTTTTCCAGTTTTGTTTCTTAAGAAAGGGAGACCCTCAAATTGTGAGCCATGTGGCTGCTTGGGAGAGCTGGGCTGGGTGGGGCAAAGTATTGCTTGCACAGGAAAGGTTTGAGCCAAAGTAACCCCATTGCACAAGGCCCACCTTGGAGGTTGGAGCTGGACAAAAAGAGCTGAGATGTCCAGCATGTGCTGTGGTGGGCAGCAGAGCTGCCTCTGTCAAGGTGAACAAGGCCAGAGAAGCATGTCTGTGTCTGTCTCTCTCTCTCTCTCTCTGTCTGTGTGTGTGTGCTTGCGCGCGCCTGCAATCTGGCTGATTCTCTGCACTTTTCCCTCCTATTTGCCATGGTTCCCTGGGCTGTGGCCTAGGCCCCCTCCAGAGGTCCCCCTGCCAGGCTTCCCTTGCTCCAAAGGCTCGTCTCCTGGCCATTGGGCTTCTCTCCTTAGGGACCTTTCCCAAAGCAACTTTGCAAGCAAAGTTTTCAAAACATATTCTAATCTTCAAAATCTAATCTTTACTCTGGAGATGTGCCTCAGTTTTAGATGCCTATTGTGAATTTTGTTGGCCTTTAATTGTAGTTGTTAAAATAATAGATCTCTGCAAATAAGGTGGGGGAGAGTATTTAAAGCTATAATTTTGTTTCCAAAATAATTTTTTGAGAAGAACTGGTCTTCTTTCCCACCAAGCTTTGAATTCAGCACATGTTTTCAACAGAAAAGGGGAGGAAAAACAATCCACGAAGGACAAAAAAAATGACTATGATAAAATCTGGAAGAAATGAAGAAAGCCTCCTAAGGCAAAAGGTTGCTCCAGCAACGTTTGTTTTTTGCGCGGGGCAAAGAGCTAGAAAAGGAGTGTCTGCTGGAGGAGACAGCCCTTCCTTGGCCCTTCGGGATGCACCTCCTTCCCCCCTCCGCCCCAAGGACTCGGAAACGCTGGTCCCGCGTTGTGGTGCTGAAGACGCGAGGAACAGCAGCGGCTTTTCCCGGGGCGGCCCTCGCGAAGCTTTGCGGCCGGCCTTTCGGGGGCGGAGGAGGACCCGCCTACTTCGGCTGTTTCTCGCAGCGGCAGGGCGCAGCCCAGCAGCCCGTTGGGTGCCACCTCTTCCCCTGCCAGGAGGGCGAGGAGCAGGCCAGGAGGCTTCCCGGGCAGGCTGTAAAAGGATTCTCGGTCCTCCGGTGCCTAAAACTGTCCCGAATCTGCTCTTAAGGTCAGGTCTGGGAAGGCAAGCGAGATTTCCTGGCGATGGTGATGAAGCCGAGGAGGAGGCAGGGTTGCTTCTCTGCTTGGGTGGGTGCTGGGTTCGGTGCCCCACAAAAGCCTCATAGCACCCCACAATAGGAAACCCGGAAATAAGGCTGGCTTGGTGCAGGCAGAGAGCCACCTTCAATTCTGGGCAGTGCCCTCTCCTTGTCGGGTCCTGCATGTGGTGCTCCTGGCATCTGAAGGGCCTGCCAGCCAACCGGTTGACCAGAGAGAAAATCAGTGCCTTCCTTCTGAACAGAGACCAGGCTGCCTCTTCAAACTCCATACCAAATCACAAGCAACAGAGCAGAAAACCAAATTATTCTCAGCTGTTACACTGCTTAATTTAATATTTCCAATGAGCTCCTTTGCCTTCTCCTCAAGAATGAAATGCATATTTGTGCTGTGTCACAAAACATTAGATTTTGTCAAGGCAATTCATTTCTCGATGGTAATTTGTAAAGTGTGCCCCCTCCCCCATGCTGAGGGTCTGGGGCATTGTGGAGCTTCTTTCAGGAAAAGAGGAAACCGGAGGCATCTGAAGGGCTGTGAGAACAGGGGTGGGTGGGTGTGGGCAGAGAGGGGACCCGGCTGGAGAGGCACCGCTAACAGATGGGAGGGGGCCCTCCCTCCCTCCCTGGCAGCCGGCCAGCCAAGAAGGAAACCAGAGCACAGTGGAGCAAAGGGGGGTCAGTCAGGCAGACCCTCCCCTCCCTCCCCAGGCTCCTACAGCACTTTCACATGGCCTTTAATGAAGCATAAAATGGACCGAATGAGATCATCAACTAATAATAAAACAAATAAAGTCAGCCTGGTATTTCTTGCTTTTTCTCTCTCCTTGAAATCAAGAAAGAAACATCTCATTTCTTCCAAGGCGGCCACGAAACACCAAGGGGAGAGGGAAGGTCACTTCCTGGCCAGCCCTCAGCACTCTCCCTGGACAGAGGAGGAGGAGGAGGAGAGACGAGGCCCAAAGGCCCAGGCCCTCCTCGGCTGTGTGAATGGAGACGCTGCTTTGCTGGGTGCTGGGCTGTTTCCAGGACCGGAAGCAGGCAGGACCATCTCCAGCTCTTGGGGTGGGGGGAGGTATGTGCCTGAATCTCTGGGACCCAGCCTTTCAAAAAACAGGAGGGGGTCAAATGGGGAGGCCAGGTGGCTGGGCGAAAATAAATAAAGCAAGGAAAGGAAAGGAAAAAGTAACAATTGTGATTATGAAAGAACTAAGGTTCTTAGTTCTTTCATAATCATATTGCATAATTGCAATAATGAGCAAACCATGACCAATTATTTTCAACCTCATTAAAGTTCAGCCTTCTCTCTTCCTTAAGTAGATTGTGAGTTTTGCAATGCAGCAGAATTCCCTCAGTTATTAGTAACAGAAGGAGATTAATGGCCTAGATCCCCGAGCACAGTCCTTGTCCGCTGAAACACAGGTGTAGATCCCGCTTGGCTGTGCATCTGTGCTGGATCAGGCCAGAGGGCCCCACTGGTGACCCCAGGCCCCCACTGCTTCAGCACTGGGCCTCCCGCCTGCCTTCAAATGGTCCCCCAGCCTGGCCAGAGAAGCTGGTCTTCCCAAAGGTTAGCTCCTCAAAGGGAGCCCCATGTCCAACAGGAAGGGGTGCGGGGGGCATGAAGGGAAGTTGCACAAGTCACCAGGAGCTGCTTTTGCTTTGCCTAGAAAACGTGAAGATTTTCTCTCCAGCCTTGCGACCCAAGAAAGACTAATGAACTCCCCCAGAGGAGGGCCATTTCCTGGCAGATCTGGTGCCGGGCAATGGGATAGGGTTGATTAGGAAGTTTTGCCATTTAGCCGGCAAAGCGAAGATCCAGAGAAGGGGTGGACTGAGCCAGAAGCCTGCTGCCTCTGACCTGCAGCCTTCTTGATCCCCAACTGGGTCTGAGGGACTCCTCAAATGGACCCCAAATCGAATCAGGAAGGGTGCTGCTCCAAGGCAAAGCAGCTGGGAGCCCTCTCCACAAAAACAAAGAGGCTCCCATCAATGGGGCTAATTAATTGGATTAATGGGAGGGCAACCCACAAGAGGGCTGGCTGGCTTGGATAATTTCAGCTAAAGGCAGAAGACCAATCTCCCAAAGTCAACGAAGGAGGCAAAATGGAACTAAAGAAGTGGAAATTGCTGAATTCATTAGCCTGCCCAAGCTCTGAAGCGGGTGTTTAATATGCAAGCTATTAATATGCAAATAGATGCAAATGAAGCCCTGTGATAGGGAGGGAGAAGAGCTCTGCTGAACAAGGCTGATGGAGGGATCAGCACACTCCAATTCACTGGACCCTTCCCCAATTGGCCTGCAGACACACAAGGCCAATGGCCAGAAACAGGTCAGCCCTGATGATGCTCCCCTCTCCCTTGGCTGAGACCCTTGCCCAGAACATTGGCTGCCACTTGACCACACGTGGAGGGCCTTCCTCAGGCACACCCACTGGGAGATGCCTTCAGGAGACAGGAGCAGGGCTGGAAGAAAAGTTGGCAGCCTGGCAACAAACTCCTCTGGGAACATCCCTGTTTCTCCAAAGTTCAGACAGACTCCAGCTCTGTATGAAGGTGGGATCTTTCCAGGACTGTTCAGTACGGGGTTCCCAAGCCAGCAAGCCAGCAGGGTCGTTTGCATCTCTCAGGCCTAAGAAGAGTTACCCTATGCATGAGGGGAAGGGCATCTCTTTGTGGGACATGCTCTCCCCTACAGCTGCCCTGTGCTCTTTCTAAAATCTGAGGAGCAACTGTCCGGATCCAGCCTTTGTAGCTAAAGACAGCCTTTCTTTACCTCTGCATCTGCTGGGACAGGAGTTATTCTATCTGCTTTCCCCCCTTTTTCTTTTAAAGTGGTATTTTATGGGTGCCTTTGTAGAGTCATTTGAGTTTTATTCATTGTTATATTTTTAGCCATTATAATCATGCCTTATGCTGCTTTGGAAAGGGGCCAAGTGCAAAATAGCAGAGTAGTATGAACATAGTGCCATGATTTGGGAAAGAACAAAAGATCAAGAGAATGTGAGTTATTTCGGAGTTTGTCGTGAGTGTTGGGCTCCTGCAGTGATTCTTGGGATGGCACCAGGATTCTGATCTCTGAATCTGCCACCATTTACAAATCAGTTTAGCTGTTGGTTTAGCAAATGTGTTTATTGCTTTTCTGTTTCAGCTTCTTATGCAGCATTCATGGTACAATAACATGCACATAATCAGAAACTACGGAGAAGGTGGGTTTGCCCTGGAAAATGCGGGTGCCCGACAATGGATCGATTTGGCTAAAGGAAGCTTTCATAGGCTTTGCAACTTTACAGAGCAAGGCAGGGGTCTGTTTCCTTGTGCAAAAAGTGTGAGGCTAGGAAGTCTTGCCACCCAAAAATTTGGGGTGAGGAGATGATCCTCTCCTCCCCAACTGCTGGTACTCTACATGTACCCTCTATCCCCACTGTGATGGAACTGGGACTTGGGGAAAGATGGTGCATATGTTTGTGGGTCAAGGCGCTACCCTAACCCTAATCCATTGCAAGGAGCAGGCATCAAGATTGGGGTTTGGGGCAGTTTTGGCTGGAGTTTGGCAGCCAAGGATGGCCAAAGGAAGCAAGCTAGTCTCCAGCCCTATTCAAGGTGAAATGTTTGGTGTTTGGGGAGAAAAGGTCCTTTTTGGGGCACCTGGTCAAGGAAACCCCCAGCAGGATTGACATTTCTGAGAACAGCACAGAGATCCTGCCTGTAGAAGAGACTTCTGGTTCATCTCCTCTTCGAGCCTGTAAAAAACTCACATCTTTTGTTTCCAGAAAAGACTGAAGGCATTTTTCCCTAGAATATTACCTCTCATTTCTTGTGCATAAATATATCTTTGTTGAGAAAGCCTGCACAAATTCTGGTGCAGATTAAACTGCAGGCTTCCTATAACCTATGGAAGGCTGACCCGGGCAGGAAACTGAGAGATACTGAAGAGTAAGAATAATCTATCAAGGGCTTCTGACACAATGCTCAATGCTGGAACATCCAACCTCAGTGGACTTCATCTCTGAATTTGCTTTTTTCTGGGTGTGGACTCCTGAATCCTTCCAGGCAGTAGCCCAGGCCTTCTTCACCTAATGGAAGAGTCAGGGAGAACCTGGCCTGCCTTAATCGAGTTGCCTTCCAAGCACCTGTTGCTCACTCTCTGCCAGCTCAAGCATTGTGCCCATCCTCATGACAGGCAGTTCTCCTCCTCTGCTGCTGGGGACACCTTGCCTGCCACCACCCCTACCTTCTACCCTCCTCCCGCCCTTCTGATAGCCAGAGGGATTGCTTGAGTCAGGGGCAAGGAATGCAAGGTAGGCGGGCAGTGTTCTCGCATTACTTGCAAAGCCCCTTTCATTCCAGTCTGGCAGTGATGGAGGAGGAGGCCCTTGAGAGGATGCACCACACATGCCTGGACCCTCCTTTGGCAGATTCTCCAGAGCAGGAGAGGTCAAGTGTCCCAGAGGAGGTAGGAGCAGGCAAACATTGGTGATTAAGTGTGGCTTTGCTTAATTAAGCACTTTCTAATGACTCTTAACCCAAAGAAAGTGGAGAGGATTCCCAAGCTCCATCATGTTCTGCCCAGTTTGCTGCAGGCAAGATGCAAGTGGGGGGGGGAGGAGAGGGATCTCTGAGCCACCCTGCTGCGGGGCAGTGATTGGGGGGCTGCCTTGTGCTCCAGAAGCTCCTCTGACTCAGAGAGGATGGGATCTGTCTCAGCCTAGGAGGGGCTCAGAAGTGCTGATCCTTGGCCCAGATCCTGGGTCCCACCAGGAAAGAGGCTGCCTTGGACTCAGGATACCTCTCCCAGCAGTCCAGTTCCAGCAAAGGCCAGCTGAAACAGGGCATTTGGGGTGCATGAAGACCTTGCACAGAACAGGAAAGGCACAAAGAGGTGCATCTCCGGCCTGCTTTGTTCCAGATGCTAATAAGTCATTTATTTCCCCCATTTCTTCCTGAGAACTTCACAAACAGCAAGCTGGGGGACAAATATACTTATTCAATCAAATGTGTGGTGGCCACAATCAGAAGACCTTGAAACAGCCAGCATTTATCTTTGCCAACTGAAACAGCTCCACAGACAGAGGTTCTGGCTGGGCAGAGGGCCATGGGTGATGGGTTCAGGGCCTCGGGTGCCAGGTTTCCCAAGAGGGACCCTCACCCTCATGTTCAAGAGGGAACAAGGGTTCTCCATTTTGTCAGGCCACGTGCCACCCTCCCTTCTCAAATGGCTCAAACCAGGGACTGCTTTTTCGTTGCCCTCCGGAAAAGAGCTGGACGTTTCCCCAAGTGATTCCCTCTCTGGACAGGAGGGGCAGATGCAACACAGCCAGAGCCTGGGTTCCAGGAGAAAGGCCCCAGGCGATGCCAAAAGAGGATTCTGCCTGCCGACGGTGTCTGAGGGATCACTTCAAGCTCTGTATCTTCAGAGCCTCCCCTGATGCTTCAGGTCAAGCGACATCATGGCTGCAGGTCTCCCTCCTCTTTGGCCAGCAGTGCTCACTGTCCCCTAAGGCAAAGGAATGACCTGTCCCTGGTCTGGAGAGAGCTGTGGACATGGGGCCTAGACCGAGGGGGCGCCATTGGGGTCTGGCACGGAAAAAGTCCTTGAAACACTCAAATCGTCATTTCCCCTTTAATGGTCTCTTTGTCCCCTTGTTGCAGCTTCCAGCAGGTTCTCCCGTGAGAGACCCACAGCCCCCATATTGCCTTCTGACAGGGAATTGCCTAGCAGATGTCCAAATGAAGTCAGAGATGCTGACACAAAAAGTTGTAGTTTTATATAAATAAATATATTTTACTTCTATTTAGAGAGCAAACAGGAGCATCATGAGGTAAATCACAGAGCATACAGAAGAAAAAGGCGGGAAAAAGGGATACGCCCCCTGCACTCCCACAACAACCAATCACAGCGCAGATTGCCTCACACAGGAGCCAGCACTGCAGCACAATTCCCCCATTCCAGGAGCCCCAGGGAGAGGCCCTGGGACCTAAATCAAGAACCTACCCAGAAAATGTTATAGTTTTATACTTATACTTGAACTGTGTGTTCTGGCTGATTGTACAACCCCAGTTCCAACTACTCAATTTAAATTTAAACACCTTCTCTGGCTTTGGACTGGGCACAGCCATTCCTCAGACCCTTCCAGACTTAATCCTAAACCTTGGTTTTTTAGTTTTTCGGTTTTTCGTCCCATTGGATTTCTGCAGCTCCCCTCAAATCCTTTTCAATTTGTCAACTTTGTTTGTTGGAGTGTGGGAGAATTGCCTGGCGTGGTCTAACCACACAGCCACCACAACTGTTTGGGGGCAATTAATCCTGTCACCTTTGGGCCAAATCCTTCCTTCCTCTTTTCATCTGATTCCAAACTCTGTCTTGGAAGAAGTCCAAAAGAACTTGCAAAGGTGCCCTGGTTTGATTTGGAAAATACCACATCCGGCCAATATCCATGTGGACAACTTTCAGAAGCATTGTGCAAAATCAACACAGAGACACATACCCTTTTTCCGGCTGTATGTCAGTGTGAGTGTGTGTCCATGTGCTTGTGGAAAGAATCCTGAAGACAAACATATTTCTTGAGACCCAGGGATTCAAGGACTGAGTTCTCTTCACTAACACTTCACTGGGTAAATGTGTTTTCTTTGAAGAGGCCACAAAAATACTTTGCCGCTGCAACAGATTTTACATGTTTCCCCTTCCAGAATAACTGAGGCAGGGAGGATCTTCCAGAGAGGATTGACAAATGCCTTGGAAACGAACAAAATAAAATAAAAACTAAATTGGCAGCTAAGCCCAAACCAAATAATAAAAATGAAAGAAAACAAACCCCTGTGCAGGTTTAATTGCCAGAGAGGGATTGCAGAGAGTTTGGAGCAGAGCTTCCTTTTCACCAGCCCAGCTCTCCACTCACCTCCCTTCCATGACCAGCATCTGTTACTACTGGGAAGGGATTCTGACTGGCTCCCTTGCTGGCCTTTCCTTCTCCCTGGAAATCACATACACACCGAGGGAGAGAGGGGGGGGAGGGAGAAGAAGGGAGGGAGGGAGAGCTGTTTCAGTGGCTCGAAGAAGTTGGCTGCCTCTCTCTTTAAATTGCAGCGCTAATCAGAAACACATTGTCCAGATTGTCAACACTTTGTTTAACCACTTCTATAAATTCAGTATTAGTGTTAGAAAGAGTATGCCTTGATGGATGAAATACTTCGACATTCGGAGGCACAGCCCCAATAAAAAGTAAGCTCATAACTCAAAGAAATAAGAGAGAAGAGATGGCTCTGGGGGGAAAGGGGAGGGGAAGGGAGGGGAGAGGACAGGACAGGATAGGACAAGACAAGACTAGAGAAGAGAAGGAGAGAAAGAAAGGGAAGAAGAGAGAAAAAGAAAGAGAGAGAGAGAGAGAGAGAGAGAGAGAGAGAGAGAGAGAGAGAGAGAGAGAGAGAGAGAGAGAGAGAGAGAGAGAAGCAAAACCATCCTGCAATTTGCATGAAGCCAGGAAGCAGTTGCCAATGAAATAATGACAGAAAAAAACAGCTTCGATGCAAGCATGGCAGGATTTGATAGCTTTTGGCAACCAAAAATGTACTGGGAAAGTAAAAATCTGGAGGTTTTGACAACCAAACATTTGTGCAAAATGGAGAGTTTCCCCTTTTTGTAAGCTGATAATTTAAGGTTGTTGGTTTTTTTTAGTAACAAGAAAATGCCACTGAAACAAACAAAAAAAAGTTTCATTTTTTGATGTTGCAGAACCAAAGGAGAGAATAAAATAGCTAAAAGGTGGGCTGCCAGCGGCCTGTTCCTGCTTCTGCCTCTCTGACCTTGATCCAATCCCACAACCCAGCTGGGCTCAGGAGGAAGAACACTGCCCACTTGGCATGTAGTTGGAGCAAGGAGTACAAGGAAGGGGCGTCTTCTCTCTGTCTGGGACTGAAGCCCTCACCATTCTGGAACCCCATGGGAGAGGCTAGGGAACCTCCTCAGAATATGCCGGCGCTCATCCTTCATGTTCGCTGTCCACCCCTAGAGAGAGGCAGCCTCTCTTCTGCCTCCTCTTCCACCGCTTGCTGTCCAGGTCATGCATTTTGCTGTGATTAAAAAGGGAACAAGGTGGCTTCCTGCCCTGTAGCATAAACTGGATCCAATAAGCCAATGCAGAAGGCCAAGCTACCTTTTGAAATCAGTCGCATCCTGATTTTACTCTGGGGAAAAAGCAGCTCCTTTTCTTTTGACCCCCAAAGCAGGCAAGCCCAAATCTGAGCAGCTGTAAGGTGTCCCAGGAGGCTTGTCTTACAGCAGAAGGCATTCTCTCTCTCTCTCTCTCTCCCTCCCTCCCTCTCTTTTCTCTCTCTCTCATAGCAATACAAAAGCTGCATTGGGTCAACCTTTTGTTTTGCTGAGGAGAGAGACAACATGACACCCAGGCAGGGCCACCACACTGTTTGCATCCTACGAAAACACACACACACACCAATTAGAAATATGCTTTACCTTATACAGGAAAATAGAATTGGGAATGTGTCTGGAGTCTGACCTATGGTATTTATGCTAAATGAAGATATAAATATAAATACGTGGAATTTGCAGGGAGACCTTGCTGAGTTTTCCACATTATTTCCTCTTCTGGGCCAGGAGGCAGGCCTGAGATTGGGGGGGGGGGGGGTTTCCTGCTGCTTTTAACCCTTTGCTATTCCAAGACTTTCTGTCTGAGGAGTTTGAGCACCTGAAGGAATCATAAAGCCAAAAGAGCAAATTTGGGGTACAGAAAGGGAGCTCTGCCTTTGAAGAAGCTTACAGTCGCTGATGGTCAAGCCTCTTTGTTAGACTGGAGGTTCAGGGAAGGCCCTTCAGCCCTCAGCCTCTCTTCAGCCCTCAGCCTCTGCTTGCCATACAAGAGAGTAAGAGCTTGCTCTCTCCCTTCCCCAACCTGTTTCCAGAGCACTCATAGACACCCCTATCCCCCCAGCCTGGGAATCGGAAATAAAAAGAAGCGCCACCCTGTTGCCCTGGAGAGCAGAGCCTCTGTGCCACCCATGCCCCTTCTTTGGCTTCCTCTCTGTCCTGGAGAAGAGGGAGAGGAGCCTCTCCTTCTGCAGAAATCCTTCCAGGCTCTGGTTACAGTTAGCTCAGAGCTTTGCTATGAGGGGGCGGGGAGGAGGTTTCTGACTCACAGCTCAGCCAGGCACTTCCCTGTAATCTTGAGGTCTGCCTTCTCCTCTGGGAGGGGTGAACAGCTTTATTTGGGAGGGTGAGGGGCTTTGATTGATCTGGAAACTCTACAATGGAGGGTCTTGTAGATTGCAAATAATTAGCCTGGAAACAGAGTTTCTTTCAAGACCTTCAAAAACAGATTTTAATGTCCATGAGCTACTTATATTTCTAGACTGCCTTGTAGCCATTTTGGTTCCTGAACATATCTGAACAAGTCTCTATTCAAGTGAGCCCCAAACCGAAGAACATGCAAAGCGAAGGCCTTCCTACTTTGCTGAGAAATGAGAAAGAGAGCAAGTGAAAACGGTCAGATCCTCTGTGCGGAAGGGCCCGACTCACTGCTGGAATCCAGATGGAGGCATCCCAGGGAAGCACCTCCCAGGCTTCTCTGAAGCCCACCCAGTAAAGGGGATCTCAACGCTCCCACCTGCAGCAAAGGGGAGCCTAGTCCTCCCTCTCACAGACCCAGTTTCACCTCTCTAACATGCAAGCCGAGCCTTTCTGGTTAACCAAGGAATTGGTGAAGGGGCAAACAAGGGTTTGCTTTGCCCTCTCTCCTCCTCTTAGAGACACTAAATTGCTCCATTGCCCACCTTTTAAAGAACAATATTTGCGCACCCAGAAGCCTTGACTGGTCAACCTCATGGCCTCCTTTGCAATCTGTAGGCCAAAGGAAGCATAACCGGTTCTTCCCCCCACCCCTCAGCATCCAGCCCTGGGAATCCAATCCAATCAGATTCTTCCATTTTCCTCTCTCTTGCACGCATCTTCCATCCTCCCACCTGGCTGACCACCAAATTTCAGCCAGGTGTAACAGTGGCCTCTGTAGCCCAGCTGGCCTCTAGTGTTTGTTAAACAAAACAAGAACCCTTTTAATTAGAACCTGGGAAAATTATTAGCAGCAATTTCCTACCCACATTTCTTATTTGTTGTAAAAATAGTCTACCGCTGAAACCTCTGAGCAGCATTAAATTACCCCATGTCAAGCATGTTGTAGCTGAGAACCGAGCAAACCAGGAGTGCTGACAATCCAAGGATGGAGGGACAGTCTGACTTCTTTCAGAGATGAGGAGAGGAATGAACTCTGAGGGGGTTGCATTTTTCCCACTTGAGCCAAGGATTCTGTCTGGATCTCAGAGAAGGAACTTTGGATCCCTGGAAAGGAGACAGAGATGGTCCACAGAGGGAATCCAGCCCTTCTCCCAGCCGGAGATCACCTCACGGCACAGAGTCCTGAATCCTTTGTCTTCTCTGCCAGGCTGTTTCCCACATAGTGGCAGGTCCTCCCTGGAAACGGGGGTCCCAGTGGGTAACCAGTTCCCACAAAGTTCCACATAGGGGTAACTTCACTTGAGGGGGGGCAACAGATGTGCTGTGTGGCAAAGCAAGCCAAAGATGAACAGGTCTATGATAGGGGAAGGGGGACATCAAGAAAAGAACCCTCTTTCCAGAGAAAGAAGAGCCAGCCCCATCCAGCACAAAGCATGAGGAGGGGTGCTTCATAGCCCCAACTCTTAAATCCTCAAGTTTGCCTGCCTTTTGAGCAAGTATTTCTCTGCATTTCCTTCCTGCCACCATTCTGCTTGTTGTTCTCAATGGAAGATGGCACTTGCAACCCCCTATGTCCCACCCAGGCAGAAGCAGGGCAAGAGGAGCCAGGGGATGGAGAAGGCAGGAATGCAGGGAGAAGAGACTTCCTGAGACAAGGCTGGGGGTGTTGGCCTGCCCTCTGGAGTGGCTCAAAGCCATCAGCCAAAGAGTGAATCATTGGAACTCTTTGCAACAAAAAGTTTCTTATTTTAGAAAGTTCAGGCGTAATTCATGGTGATGAAAACAAGTCCCAAAGTACAGTTATAAATAAGGCACCATAGCAACATGCCTGCAGCCTCCTCTTTCTCCAACGTGCCTTCTTGCAGCCAAGCCACGTGATGCAGGGTTGGGCACAGCCCCGGAAGTGATGGCATCGGTTTGCTTATTATTTTGCCAGTGGAAAAGAGTTCCTCTCTTGCATTTCCCTCCATCTCAGGACTGTGCAATCTTTTCTGCAAGTTCCCCCTCACAGCCCTCTCCTTCCTCCCTTCCAGCTCAAGGCCTTTTCTCCATCTCTTCTCTGAACTCCCACTGCTCCCCTTTTGCTTCCTGCCTTCCATGGCTGAGCGGGTGCTTGGGGCATAGTTCTAACCTGCTTGGTTGACCCAGTGAAGAATCCTTGGTCTCCTATCTGAGGAGGCTGCCTCCAAGGGCAGAACTGACATAGAGGGGGAGCCAGCACACGGGGACTGTGGGGCTGCACTCCCTTCGTGGCCTTGGGGTAGCACACTTGGCTGGGGGGAGTCCTCCAAGGGGAAAGGAAGGCACCTTCGCCTTTCCATCGCCTTCTTGGTAGACATTTGCAGCCTTCCTGGGAATCCTGCCACCCCCTTCCAAGCCGGCCGCAACCTGGCAATGGGGAGACCTGCAGACAGCAGGAGCTTACAATCTGGGCTTCTTTTAATTAAAGAAAAATACAAAAAGGAATGTGACCATGGGAGCAGCAAGCAGCAGTGGCAACAGAAGGTGATTGTGGAGAACGCGAAACCAGAGAGTTTGTGCCCCTTGTCAGTCAGTCAGTCAGTCGGGGTCAGCAAAACCAGACTAAATAGTCTCGTGGACGGCAAGCAAGGCGTTCTGGCCCAGCCTGTCTGGAAACTGATCTGAGGGCCTGGGAGGATGGCAAAGGGAAATGGAGAGGAGGGGAGCGAGCCAAGAAAAACTGGGGAGGGGGCTCCCACCGGTGCAGCCAAGAGAGACCCAGAAGGAGGAGGAGGACAGGAGGAAGCCGCCTGCCTCTGTGTCTTTTCACCAAACATGGAGATGAAGAGCTTTGCAGTCAGGAGGAGAGCCAGGATTTCCACAGGCTTGCTGAAGGGACAGGGCTTGTTGTCTAAGCCACCCCCCCTCCTCAAGCTCCTTCCCATGAAGAGATGGAGACCCACCAGGATGGTGTTTTGCCTCCCTCCACCAGGCTTTGGAAATTCCCAGGCCTGTCCTGGCACTCAGAGAGCAGAGCCCGAAGCTGGAGAGTCCCTGCCTCTTTCCTGCATCTCTGGACAGCCAGCCCAGGTGGATGTTCTGCTCTTTGCAGAGAAACACTCTTGTCTCCCGAAGAGGTGCAGTTTGGGGGTCACCGTCTGCAGCTGGCCAGTCAGCTAGATAACAGCTCAAACCCAAAGTAGCAGCCTTCGGCTTCTCCATCAATTGGAAGATCAGAAGGGCCCAATTTTTGCCTTCACTGCCTCTAGGAAACTCCCGGGCCTCTCTCAAATAATCTTCATCTGATATCCAGGGCACCCACTTTTGGAGGGGTGAACTCTGAGCCACTGGGCCACCCCACATCGTCTGCCTCCTGCTCCTGCTGGGTTTCTGTCTTTTCTGCTCCTCCTGAAACTTCTCTGGCTCCTGCTCAGTTGCCAGAAGCCTGGATGGCTCACCTCACCATCTGCCCCATAGGCCATCCATTCAGTCCCTACTCCAGCAGCAGCTGAGGCTCCCCCGGGAGTCACCTGTGCCACGTTCCCAAAGGGAGATGGTTGCCTTGACAGAGTGAGGATTGTGCAGGCCAGCAGCCCTGAAACTTGTTGAGCAATTATTTGACTTCCGTTCTCCTTCCTTGCATGAAAAAATATTGCTTCCACTTGGCTGCTTCTTGCTCAGGGCCCCATGGGGCTCTGCCTGCTGCCACAGATTGGCCTGTCCTTGCTGAGATGCCAGGCAAGATGTTCTTGGTGAAAGAGGAGGCCAGGTGAGCAAAGAGCAGCTGCAGAGAACAGAAAGAGAGGAAAAAGACCTGGGGAATGGGGGGCACCTATAAAATCCTGGAAAGAGGCCCCATTTATTGGCCCTTGAAGCTCTGTTCAGCTGAGGAACTTTGGGCTTCTTGGGGAAGTTTGCCAGCCTCCAATAAAAATCTTCTCTCAGTCGACTTCAGCTATCCCAGTTGCCTTTTGCCTTTCATGGACAACTGGAAAGGGGAGAGTAGGGTCTCATTTTATTCCATTTGGGGAAGAGGTCACAAAGAGAGCAGCATTAGGTACATCGGTCCTGGTCCTGGCCAGAAGGGGAAGGAAGGAAGGAAGGAAGGAAGGAAGGACCAACACAAACCCTTTGTCCATCCTGACTCCTGCTCTGGGGCCGCACTCATCTTCTTGGAGAATTCCCAGGGGTTCAGGTGGATGAGCTGTGGGAGATGCTGTCAGATGAATAACAGAAGAACCAAAGGGACCTTGGAGGTCATCTAATCCAACTCCCTGTCCAAGCAGGAGGCCCTATGCCATTTCAGACAAATGAATGTCCAATTTCTTCTTGTAAACCAGAACTGCATCCACAGATTCTGGAGGGAAGCCATTCCACTGATCAATTGTTCTAACTGTCAGGAAATTCCTCCTTAGTTCGAGGTTGCTTCTCTCTTTGATGACTTTCCCTCCATTGCTTCTTGTCCTGCCTTCAGATGCTTTGGAGATTAGGCTGATCTTTGTGGCAGCCCCTTAGATATTGGAATCCTGCTATTATGTTCACCCTGCTCCTTCTGAAACTTGCTATGATTGCAATCATTTTCTTTTCTTTTTCTTCTTTCCTGCCTCTTATTTGCTCCCAAGCCTGGCCCAGCCCAGCAGACCTGGTTATTTGATTTATTTTCTAAAAATTCAACAGATAACCAAAGTTTGAAAAATAGAGAAGGTATCCCATGCACCTGCATGGGTGGGTTATAAATCCACAGAAAATCAAATCCTAGCATGTAAATAAAATTGCAAACCAGCGACAAAATGGGTTTCATTTCAAGACAGGAATGACTCCTTTCCACCCACCAGCATCTTCCAAAGAGACTCTTTAAGAATCCTGATCTTTCCGTGTCATAATGGTAAACATTAGCTGGTTGCTTTAGAAATGAAGAAACAGCTGACCTCTGGGGATTTGTTGGTGGGAAGGGAACTGTAGGCAGTTCAAATTTGAAAATCCAATTTAACTGTCCATTATAGGGAGAATTAAAAAAAAAACAGTAGGGGAGGGATAATTTTGCAGTTACGCAGCATTTGACTAAATTTGATGCCAGGGTGACAGCTTACACCTTAAAAGCCTCATGTCTGAATGTAAAGAGACAGCGGATGATTTATTTATGATTGCGATCCAGCCTCCTGCCTAAAAAGTTAACAACTGCGCCAGCACTCCAGGGCCCAGCCGCGCGTGGCAGCCTGTCAGCACTTTGGAAAGAGCCTCTCTTTGAAAGGCTGGGAGGGTGGCAAGGGCACAAACTGGCATGGTGGAAATGTGGGGTGCAGCTAGCCACAATCCTGCTCCCTTTTGCACCTCACCAAGAGACTCCTGGGCCATCTCTGAGCCCAGAGCCATCTTTTCATAAGCAGAGGAGACTCTGGAGTCTGCCTGGATGGCCCCACTGTTGCTCACTTGCCCCAAATCTCTTGCTAGCCAGCTGCTTGGCTACCCCCTGCCCCCCATCTCCTTCACCATCGGAGCATTTGCAGCTCTTCCAGGGGGGCTGGAGGGGGAGCAACCCCTTGGCTCTTTCCACAAGCAGCACCTCAATCTCATGGTCAGGTTTGAAAATGTGAAATACGCCATGAGGTTAGAATTGCTCTGTACCCAGAGTTTATACTAGGAAGGAGGAACACATAAGAACACCCAGGCCTGCATCCTTTGGGACAGCCTAGATAAAATTAAAAAAAAGCATTTCCCCCCCTCTGGAAGCTGAGGGGCCAAATAATGCTTGAAAGGTTTTAAGCAGGAAAGCCGTGATGCGGTTCAGCCATTTAAGCTCTACATTTCCAAGAGTATTGTGGGATCCAGCTGGAGACAGAGTGGTGGGGGGTGTAGGAGGAGAGTGAGTTTGGAAGCGTGATTGTCGCCACCCCCTGTCCTGCCCCAGGAAGCCCCGGACCCTTGTTCTGCCCAGGAAAAATAGGGGGAGGGAGCCAAAAGGCCTTCCTGCCAGCCCTGCATTGGACATCAAGCCAAGCGTGGACATTCCATGACATCACCACTTCTCAGCCAATGGTGGCCCAGGAACGCTTGACCAGCCCACTTGCCTGCCCTGGCATTCAAAGGCCAGCGGTGGGTGGGAGCCCGTGTTCCCATAACTGTTCTCCAAAGCTACTTGGGGCTGGCTTCCAGCTTCCCAGAGCTGCATTTGGGAAGCCTGTCCAGCAGATCCAGAGGAAGGGAGGTGGGGGATGGATCAGCACAGTGGGGTCCCCAAAGTGATGGGCAACAGCCAAGGGCCTCCTGAAATGCCAGCCACCCCAGCACCAGCAAGCTAATTAATTTCCTTTTTGTTTCTTCAAAGTTTCATTTTTAAATTACAGTCTTCCCTCCTCTCCAATAAATACTTGACAATTAAAACTGTCTCCCTGACATGAGATGCCAGGGTAGGGGCCGCCCCTCCCCCTGTCACCTTCTCTGCCATAAACAGATTCGTAAAAACGGCTTTTCAAACCCCAGCTGCCATTAGCCACTTAAAATCCCATAATTATCATCCTATCATGGGCCTGTTAACGAGCAGTAAAAATAAGGCCATTGAATATGGTAATTTATTCGTAAATTAGCCTAATGAGAATAGGTTTCAGACACTGTTTACTTTCTTCCTGCTTGTTCCGGTAGGAAGCTGCCTGGCTGTGGGAAGGGGGGGGAGCGGGCCAGGGGGGATGACTACGGCTGGGTGGCAGACAAAGCTCCCAGCTTTTCCAGGAAAGATTTGTTAAGTTAATGTGCCAGTCCACATTTTCTGCTAAACGGGGTGTTCGGCAGAAGGCATTTCTTGTTTTGGCAGGGTTTCCATCACACTTGAAATCTCAGCACCCAGCAGACTCTTCCTCTTCCGTCTCTGGAGCTGGCAGGGTCCCTCCAGAGCAGCTGCCCTTCAGCCCCCTTCCATGTCCAGCCAAAGAGGCAGCTGCAGGCTCAGGCCCCCTTCTCTGCTTTCTTCCCTTCTCCTTCCCATCTGCTTCATAGGACAAATGGTTGAGGGAGGATTAGAGGGGACGGGATGGCTGTCTTCCAGTACTTGGGGGCTGTCACAAAGAAGAGAGGCTTGACTTGTTCTCTAGGCACCAGAGGGCAGGACAAGCAGTAATAGGTGGAAGCTTGATAAAGTGAGATCTAATCTAGAACTAAGGAGGAATATCCTGACAGTGAGAACAATTAATCAGGGGAATAGTTTTCCTGGGTCTGTGGCTGCTCCATCACTGGAGGTTTCCAAAAATAGACTGGGCAACCATTTAACTAGGGTGGTATAAGGCCCTGAGCAGGGGGTTGGACTAGAGGACCTCTGAGGTCCCTTCCAGCTCTAGGATTCTATGATTTTGATTCTCTATTCTCATCAGGCCTCAAAGAATAGCAGGGAGGGCTCTGGAGAGGCTGCAGCATCTCAAGGAATCAAGCATTTTCTGCCTGCCCCCCCAGCTGCCCACTAAGCCAGCTTGGCCTTCACCCACCTTCTCCTACTTCCCTGGAAAACTGACCCTTGGAAAGAGGGACCCCTTGGACAGGCCACCAATCTTCTAGCAAATTCCTCCTGGAGTCGTTTGCATCTAATCCT
>JANHJO010002785.1:122218-140533 GCA_032468235.1 Pseudoxyrhopus heterurus
GTCAAGTGGAGCCGGGCAGATCCTGAGAGCAGAGCTGCCACTGAGCGCACTCCACAAGCGCGCACACACACACACACACACACACTCTCTCTCAAAACAGGCGATGTGAAGCTTTGTGCCAGGAAGCAGCAATCAGGCAGCAGCAGAACGAGGTGGGGAGGGGAGGCCAGAGATCAGCTTGCATCCCCCCCCCTCGCCCGCCCACCCGCCTTCTCACTTTCCAATGAGACAAAGGACTGTCTGAATCCTGGACTGAGCATTGGTGGTTTGGCTGTGGTGGGCAGAAGAGGCAAAGGCTCGGGGGTCCCTTGGTGGCTTTCGGGGGGGGGTGATTTCCCTGCGAGGGGTTTGGACTTTGGTGCCGCTCTCCAGAAGACCTTCTTGGGGGCAGGGAAGCATGAAAAGGCTAAGCCCACCCGGCTCCCCCGTGAGCCAGCCCTGCTGGAGGAGGCCCTGCTTGGCCTCACTGCTGACTTCTTGCTCCTCCGTTCGGTGCTCCTCCTCCTCCGGCAGGAGAAATGGCAGCTGCTCTTTCCTTTCCTTCCTTCTTTCTTTTTTAAAAAGGTTGAGTTTGTTTTAAATTAACTCTTGCCAGTCTGTATGCCGCTAAACAGATACCAACCTAGAAAAACTGTCCAACTAGTAGCAGCGGCTGGGTCAACATAAAAAGAACAGAAGAAAACCACCAAATTTTCCTCTTCCTCCTCCTCCTCCTCCTCCTCTTCCTTCTTCAAGTCAGGGCAGCCACAAAAGTCCCAAATCTGTTGGAGATGTCCGAGTGCAGGGATCTCCATGTTGGCACCGCAGTCCGGCCCTTGGCGTCACCCATGTCGTCCGTGCAGTGGACAGAGAGACACTGCAAGTGGCTGCCCGTCTGTGCTGGAGCCAAGGCCTTGCTCGAGGGGAGGTCGTGGCCTGCAAAAGGGGGAAGAGAAAGAGGTTAGGCTCGAGGTCACCCAAGGGCCAAGGGAGCAAGACCAGCATTCAGCCTGGGCTTCCTCTGTGGCAGCTTCGGGCTGGGAAGGGCCGGCAGAGGCAGAGGCAGAGCAGCAGGAAGGAGCCCCCGAGGCCAGGGGAGAGCGGCCCAGGGCCGGGCCCAGGCCAGGGTCTGGAAAGAGCAGGAAGGCGTCTTTAGGCTTCTCTCTCAGTTCCCAAAGCAGGTGCCAGAATCCCTTGCTCTTTAAGAGCTCTCCACAAGGAAGTCCCATCAGAAGGAAACACTCCAGGTGCCCTGATCCTGAACTGCTGGCAGCCAGAACATCCTCCAGGCCTGCAGGGGTTTCCCCCAAGTTCGGAAGTGTCCAAGCATTCAGGGTTTGAAATCACAAATGCAGTCATGTGATCCAGAGGAGGGTATCCGTTGTCCGCAAACAGACAAGTATGACCACCCGTCAGGGCAGCCCAAGTCTGTGCAAGGAAACGGGGCTGAGATTACACAAGGTATGCAAATTCCTCTCACCCCCATTGTTTCTTCTTCTTTCTTGGCGCCTGCCCAGCTCTGCCCAGAGAAGGTCAGCCTTCCTGATGCCCAAAGGCCCTCAATCCCCAACCCCTCCCAGCTCACTGCCCTGACTCGCCTTCCCTCTCTGCACAAGGAACCGGCCACCTCCTGTGCAGATCCCTTGGCTGAAGGAGGGAAAGGGGTGCCAGTGGCTGGGCACAGCACGAAGGAAGAATGGGGCAAATCCCACAGGGCAGAAGGAACTCAAAGAGACCCGAAGGCAGGAGGATCAGCTGGGGAGCAGGGCGAACTCACAGGCTCTGGAGAAGAAGCGCCAAGGGGCTGGCTGCCACACTGCCCTTGCCCTTCTCGCCAAACTGCAGAGCTGAGAGCGGCATGCTCCCAACTTCCCCTCAAGACCTCTTCCTGTGCCCGGCTGCTGAAAGGGCAAAATATGGCACACGGACCCTAGGGAGTTGCCCATCAGTCTAAAACCTGGTGCTTGGCAGCCCACCCGAGTCCACTCCATTTCACAAAAGGCTGGCATCAGAGAAGCTCATCCTACATCTCTGCCAATGTGCTGGCATGATCCCTGGCAAAACCCGAGGACTGCCGGCCGGGCGGGCGGCCGGGTCCAAGGCTCATGGCCCTCAGCATCCGACCAACCACAGAGGCCACAGGGCTGAAGGCACTTCCTCCCTGGACATCTGTCCCCACAGGTGTTGGGCCATGCTGTTCTGAGCGCATCCCTCACCTGCATCTCTTTGTTCGAAACGTCCTGTGGGGCAAGATCCTCTTCGCCTACTCTCTCCTGTGACAGGTGGACATATCGGTTTGGACACCTGCCTGAGCACTCCTGCGAAAAGCCTGCCGCCAAGGATGGCGCACCAATGCTAGGCGACCTACCCTGGCTTTCTGATCAGGAAAGCGGCAGGGACCCCTGGGAGCACGCCCAAGGCACATGCCTGCCCTCCTTGTGCACATCACTCATCCAAAGCCCCACCCTCTTCGGTCAGCCTCTGCACGTCTCTCTCGCAAGCCGCTCCTCCCACTTGGGAGCCTAATCCTGGACCCTCGTCTCGGCGCTGCTCTCAGTCCACGGGCAAAGTACCGCTTCCGGCTGACGTTGCTTTGCCAGGGTGTTTGCCAGCCAAGGTCAGCTTGGCTCCTGGCAGCGGACATGATCCCAGCCTGCACCCCCCCCCTCTCCACCGCAAGCACACCCACGTCTTCTGCCCACGAGAGCTGAAAGAAGCAGGGTCCCCCTCTGGAGCCGGCTGGCTTGCCAGGGAGCTGCTGGATGCAAGCCAGAGAACCACAGGCAGCATCCCTTCTGCCTCTTCAGGAAGCCAAAGGAAGCTCTCCCCCCATTCAGCCACTGAAGATTAAGCACCCCTCGGCACGAAGGCAGCGGGGGGGGGGGGAGCGGAGTGTGCCCCATGCCGCCTCCTCCCCACTCAGCACCCGTCTGGGTTCAGCAAGTAGCCATTTATCCCAAACCCGTCTAGGCGCTCCAGGGTCAGCGGCGGCGGTGCAGGAAAACCGCCTGTGATCTTGGCCAGCTCTTCTCTCCCGACAGGATGATTAATTGAGGTGCCCAAGATTCTAAAGAGAGCTTGTATCGGGCCCATGTCGCTTGAATGTTTGTGTTGCTCCGAGTACTCAAGAGTTGGCAAAGGGCTCCTGGCCTTCGGCTTCTGCGAGGGAAAACAGGAGCAGAGAAGGCAGCCTGCTCCAAAGAGCAAAGTTGGTCCCAGCACTAAGAATTCAATTCCGTTTGCGTTTGCACGCAGGGCAGCAAAATCGAATGCTCACCCCAAAAGTGTGTGGAGATCCCTGGCCTAGGGGAAGGAAGGGGTGAGCCGGGTCACAGCCTTGCTGATCTCCCCAGAGAGAAAAAATCTGGATTGGGAAAGCCACTGACACCTGGCTTCTCCATTCAAAGAGCCCAGGCAGCCACCTTGAAACTTCTCTGTGAGACAAGAACAGGCGGAACAGAAGTGCTGGGCCAAGTTCAACCCTGCCAGACTCAAGCTGCTGAAACAAGCAAAGAAAATTAAGCCAAGGCATTGAGGAACTGACTAGATCCCTTTATTCCATAAACCGGCTTGTGAAATTGACTAGATGACTGGCAGCTTAACATGAGGACAAAGAGGGCAGCGTTGGCTTTTTTCCAAGGGATTTGATTTAAAACCAACAATGCAGGTTGATCCAAACTGGTCCAGGGTTTCTGACAGAAATCTTGACCACAAACAAGTAGACTTCGGTCTACAAGGGCAAGACTCGCTTGCTCAGCCAAATCTCTTATACAAACTGGCTCATTTGACCTCCAGACTGGGAAGAAGCTCCAGGATTAATCTGACCAGCAGTTCCCTGTTCATTCAGATCACCCATCTATGCTTCTGTTAAGTTTCGATTGGGGTCGATGGAACGTAACGGCGAGCTTCATAGTGAAAAGAAACACAAAAGGCAAATACTAATGAAAAACAATGTCCCACACCAGAAATTAAAAAGGATTGCAGCTTTCTGACAGTCCCGACAAATTCCACTTTGACTCTCTTGTTTTAATAGATACAATCCAAGGAGAGGCTGCAAATAGCGTGTTTCCAGAAAATAAGACCCAACTGGAAAAATAAGCCCTAGCATGATTTTTCAGGATGCTCACAATTGAAGCCCTATCCCAAAAATAAGCCCCCGTTAAGATTGTCAGCCAGATGAATGCATTTGGTACCACATTTCTCAAAAAATAAGAACTAACCAGAAAATAAGCCCTAATGCATCTTTTGAAGCAAAAATGAATATAAGATCCAGTCTTATTTTCGGGGAAGCACGGGCAGTAATGAATGAACCTCTGGCTCATCTCAAATCAAAGAAACGGCAGCCACTGCCGTGATGCGCATGAGGGTTTCCAGCTGTCTGCTGCCCTTGCTTTTGGCTGAGGCTCCCTCTCTGTCCCAGGGCTCTGGGCTGGGAAGGAGGATGGGCAGCGTGACTGTGGCCACGGAGGCCTGCAGAAGGACCCCCTCCTCTGAAACCCCATCCTGTCTCTTCCTTCAGCTGCAGGAGACAGCGGCCCTGGGCAGAGCAGCTTCTCGCAGCCCTAAAAGAGCCAGCGGCAAGGTCCTTTTTTGACCAGAGCTGGTGCGGTTCAGAGAAGGCAGAGGAGGGTCCGAAACACACGGGCTCCTCAGTTGGGGTGGGCTTTAAATGACAGACTGCCCAATGAACCTTGGCAGTCCCGGCCATCTGTATCCCTCCACTTTCCCAGCCAAAGTAGCTGAAAACACAGCCCAGGTGGGCTGCCACAAGGAATCCATCCCCAGGAATAGGTTGGGTCTTATTTAAATTGGGGAGGGGTCTGGAAGGCTTGCAAGTGGGAGCAGCTGGGGAAGGCCCGGCGGGGGAGAGGAGGAACAAGGACACAGGCAAACGTGCTTTGCTGGGAGCTTTCGGTTTCTTAAAGCACTGGGCACCATGCCTGGCAGCCGTGGGGCAGGGAGGCTGTCCTCTGCAGCACCAATGCAGCTGTAGTCGCAGCACTTCTTGGGGGGCAACCCCCCCACCAGCCGAATGGGAAAAGGTAAAAGATGCTCCAACTACTCCCCACAGCTGCCACTATGACGGATGCTTGACTTTTTCACACTTTCTGCCTGGCTTTGAGAATGCTTCCAGGAAACAGCAGGCATGCCCACGCTGACCCACTGCTCTGCCCGCCTGACAGAGAAGCCCTGTCTCTGGGCAAGGTCCGCCCTGCCCATGAGGAGCAAAGCTGCCACCAAGGAGGGGCAAGAAGGCAGAGAGGCTCCACCCAGGAAGCGTGGGACCTTGGTGCGGCTTGGCACCTGCGTCTTTCCCACGCTGACCCCCATTTGGAATCCAAAGTGCCCTCCTGAAGCCGTGCCAGCTCTGCCATCCCCATGGCAGGCAAGGACAAAGGTGCAAGAGGAGTTCGAGCGCCCCCTCCAAAGCAGCCTGCCTCCCACCAGGCCGGCCACCTCATAAGATGACCAGCTGGGCTGAGAAGTGACCACCTGCCAAAGACACCACAGCTTCTCTTGGGAAGTGGACTCGATGTCTTACTGGAAAGAGATGGGCAGTGCTGCCCCCCCCGCTCCCTCTCACTTTTTCCCAGAAAGCCTGTGTCCCCCTTGCTGGACCAGCCCTGCCCAGGGAGGTAAGGGGGAAGGCCAGAGGTGCTATTCAGCCAGTTCTGACAGGTTCTGGAGAACTGGTAGCGATAATTTGGAGAACCGGCAAATACCACCTCTGATTTGCCACCTGCATAGCCACACCCACAAAGCCACGCCCGCAGAACCGGTAGTAGAAACATTTGAATCCCACCACTGGGGAAGGCGGGCGTGAGCCTCACCTGAGCCTCCTGCTCAAAGGGGCAGGAAGAAGAAAAGGCCAAAGCTGCCTGGGAAAAGGGGAAGGGCAGAGAAAAGAGGAGGGCCTCTCTCTGCCCCCTTTAGTTTTCACCTAAACTCTGTTCAGGAAGCAGCAGAGACCAACGTGGCCCCTTGGATAATGTAAGGTGTCTGCCATTCAGGAAGTAAATTTAGCTATGGAATAGGGATATTGATTGGGAATAATTAAAGCAATTATTCAGAGATTAAATAGGCTGCGGATGGCGCAACCTCCCCCTTGGCTTCTTTATAACCCTTCCATGTGCAAAAAGCATGGGGGGGGGGGTGCATGCATGTGTCTGATTTACAGAAATGTCACTAGCAGTTGAGGGGCAGGTCATTATTTGGGGCATTTGACTATCTGATTTCAAAACCAGCATTGCCAGTTCCAAAAACAGCCCAGTTGCCAAGGAGTCAGGGACCAAAAGACACGGTTTCCAGTAAGAGCCCCTCCTTGCCTGAAGGGGACAACTTTGCTTCCCGAGGCTTGTGACAACCCAGCCCCTCCTTTCCTGTCTGGCAGCCTCTTCTTCTTGCTGACCCTGCTGAGCCTCTGCGCAAAGCGGTTACATCTGCAGGGGGCTCTGCCAGGCAGGCTCTTTTTCAATACAAAGACCCCCAAGAGCTGCCAGGGAGGGTCCTCCAAGATCCTCGCCAGGAGCTGCCTCACCTGCCTGAGGAGCTTCTCCGGTTGCTGGGCGCTGCCCTCTTTTGCCTGTCCAAGGTCCAGCCCTAGAGGCGTGTGGCCTACCCGTCGGAAAACAGCACTTCAGTAGTGTTTTAAATGTTCAGCACAGATTAAAATATAAGCTGTGAATTAATAAAGAGCGAGCTATAAACAGTAGACCACGTGGAAGCTGCTCTGGGCTCCTGGAGGCTGGCTTGGGACGCAACGCCCCATCAGTTGAGGTCACTGCCCTGCTCGATGGGAGCCCTGCCTTCTGCTTTCTTCTCCCTCTAGGTCAGCTGATGACTCGGCACCACTTGGAAACTGCAACAGTCCCAGGAAAAGTGTCCGTTCAGGCCTTGCTGCCAATCACCAGGAAGCATAGTCCTCTGATCAGCCCCCAACCTCTGACCGCTTTGTAAGAATTAAACTGCATCAATCCCAAATTCCCAATCTTAAGATGATGATGATGATGAATCTTTACCAAGACTCATCAAGTGAAAAAAGCAATTAAATTTATACAATAAAATAATTTACAACATAATAGCCAATCCAATAAGCAAATAACTAAAACCACAGCAAACTAAGCGCAACCACCTACAATTCAAACAGTTGTATATATACCCAGGTAACAACTTACAATCTACTAAGCTAACCTCTCCTAGCCAGTAAAAATGGAGTCGAAAAGTTTGCAAGATTTTCAGGGATGAAGGGCAGGAGGAACAAATGTGGAATTGGGAGAGCGACTCCAGATGGAAGAAGAGGCTTGTCCAGCCCTCTCAACTGCTGCAGCCTCCAGCATCTCACGCTGGACACAGCTCGGCCCAGCTCACCCTTCCTGCCTCTCTGGGGAAGCCATGCACGTCTACGTTGCAATATGTCTACTAACATATATATGGAACGGGACAAAACAAAATGCCCAGTCAATTTAACATCCTAAATATGTTGATCCATTTATATGTATTTAATGGGAATGTCAAAATGTGGATTTAAAAAAGGTGACATTAAACAGATTCTCTCTGTCAAATGAAGTAACTGTTTATGTTTTTATAAAATCTTAGCATATCTCACTCAGCCTAGAGGAAAAATATGAAAAGAGAAAGAATTCTAGAACAACTTTAGGTGACGTGTTTTTCTGTGCAGAAAAAACACATAGATTGCCTATTTGGGAAGTGTGAATTCGCACATTCCAAAGGGCGTTATTAGCTCTGTGAGGGAACCCTTTAACGAGTGCCCCTTTCTTTACATTCCTGATGTAAGACCACGCACGTACGTGGCACTGCCGGCCTCCGAAATGGCCACCGGCGGCGCTTGCGTCACTGGCAAATGGTCCAAAATGCCGCCTCCCCCACAGGAAGAACCATCCAAAGCAAGGAAGATTTGGGGGGGCAGTGGAGAAAGGACCCCTCGAAAAGCAGAGGAGCCCAACTCTCAGTCCCAATTGAACGCAGTCCAACATCCTTCCCAAACCCACCCAGGAGAGGCGCCAGCAACACAACTGCCAAATGCATTCATCAAGCCAGAGGAATCTTCATGCCCTGCGTGGGAGATTTGGGCTTCCTTGTGCACCAAGTAGCACCACGGCTGCAAAGCCTCTGGCGAGGGGGTATTTCCAGTGTGATGCTCCAGCCGGGCTTCCTGTCTTCCTCCCCTCCCTCTTGTGGCCCTGCAGTCCGAGGCTGCTCTAGCAAGAGGGTCACTTGTGCAAAGCCCCTTCCCCTATGGACTCACCCCCAGGGATCTGGGGCAGCAAGCAAGGGGAGGAGGTTTCCAGAGCTCTTCTGCCAACTGCCCTCAGTGCCAGTTCTGCCTCGCTTCACACTTATCTGTGTTGACCCACATCTGCTGTGTTTCGCCCTGCTATTCAGAGGTGGGCTTCACGTAATTTAACAACCGGTTTGCCTAGTGCAGAACTGAAAATGTGAGCATGTGTGGCCTTCCGCGTTTGTGTGTGGCTTCAAACACATGGCGATTTCATGCGTGCGGCTTCCAGCACATCTTCTCCGGCAGCCACAGTGAGTAGAGCGGGTGAGGCGTGGAAATCAGCTGGGCTGTGTGGGTGGGGCAAGCAAGCCAGAGAGTGAGATACATAGGGCAGGATAGCACCCGGGCGGGCGGGTGGGCGGGCGAGCAGGCGGGCCCAGACGGTGGTCGGAACTACCAGTATGAGTGAACTGGTCTGAACCGGCGGCAGCCCACCTCTGCTGCTATCTCTTCTGACATTCTGTGCTTCTGCTATTTTCACTTTACTTTGATGGATTTTAAAAGGTAATGCCCCCCCTCCCAATTGGTCACTCTGGGTAGCTTACAAATACCTCTTCGATGTAAAGGCCAAACTCATAATTAACAACTCTTTCTTTTAGCACTGCCAGCGTTTGCAAGCACGAGGCTACTTTGAATAAACAAATAATGTTCCTCCGCAACTCTTTGGGGCTGTGTGTGTTGCAGTAACTTTTCCTGATCCCCCAAAGACGCCTCCAAGGTGGACCAGAGAGGGCAAAAGTGCAGCAGCCCTTGGTGGGATGGCTGCAGAGAGCCGGAGGAGGAGGCTTCAGTGTCCCTGAGGAGAAGCTGAAGGATGGCAGAACCAGATCCAACCACACCCCTGGCCAAATCTGGCCGAGTGGAGGCACTCCTTGGTCCCTTGCCCAGGCGGCTTCTACCCCTCCGATTCAAAGCGATAATTCCATCTGCTGACTGGATCCGGTTTGGGAATCATAATGGCTCAGCCCAAACTGTTGGACTGAATGAAATCACTGGGGGAAGGGGGGGTATCTTCCTAAACAATGGGAATGCCTAGCCATGAATCATATCTTAACTGATGCACATTCTATCTCTTCAGAAAATAAACCGTAGAGAAATATAAAACCCACACAAAAGTAAACCTTGTTCAGCATTAGAACCCCAGAAGAAAAGCGAACATAGCATTTTCTAAAACAGCAACCTAAAACCTCTCCAGCAGCAGAGCAACGTGGCAGAGTGTGGTTCCAGGAGCGGACAAGGGAAGAAGGGAGAAAGGCAGCCTTCCTGAGTCCCTTGTGGCGAAGGGATTTGCACTCGAGAACCTCTGCAAAGACAGGAAAGGCTGCCTGACAGAAAAATCCACTCTGGAATTGGTGGGTGGAAGAGCTGCCATCCCTGTGTCAACTCACAAGCACCCCCTCCACACATTCTGCCCCCCCCCCGGCCTTGTTCCTCCAGGAAGACCGAGAACCCCAGGGTGAAGAAGGCAAAGGCCCAGGCTTGGCTCTCCCTGCATCGCGCAGCCTTGTGCAGCTCTGATGACTTGTAATCAGAACGTCCCCGTTTTTTGCTTTGCTTCCAGTAACTATTCATCAAAACACTGTGTGAGAAAATGAAGTAGACTTACAAAACAAAGCGTAACAAGCACCACCTTTGTTTTAAGGGTATTTTCAAAGCCTTGTGAGAAATACTGCGGCCCTTCCCATATATCGCGATGTTTCTGAAACAGACCAAATAATGGGATTCAGAGTTGCAGCTCCAGGGAACAAACACAAGCACTAAACACCCCTGAGCATGAGTTGCAGTCCCAGAGGTCAATCTTTTGTTCTTGACCTCCTCACCTCAGAAGCATCCGTGGCATCCCCTGGATTTTATGAACCTCAGGATTTCAGGCTACTCTGGATCGAGCATGGAAGACAGGTGGACATGTGCCCCAAATGGCCGTCACTGGAAGGGTCCCTATGCAGAATATTGAAGGGTCTCATTTCTGAGCCTTGAAAAGGCACCCCAAGAGCCATGCAGGGAGCTTATAAAGCCAGCCCAGCATCTAGCCAGTCGCCACCAAAGAGGTGAAAATACGGTGACACCAGCACGGAGGGCGACCGGCAGGTATGAACTCCTGAAGGGCGGCTATTCAGCTGCTCCTGGTGTTCTCAGAGGTGTCCTCTGGAGCGCTGTGTTTTTGGGTGTGCTTGAAAAAGGTTTAGGCCCAGGCTGTCTTTTAAACACATACTTGGTTGGATCAGAAGAGCCACATCTCTCTCTCTCCCGTTTCAAAGCACATAGCAGCCAGCACTAAGGAGCAACAATCAGATCTCCTCAGTTCTCTGCCAATCTCCTCGGTTCACCTTGCTCTGCATATCTGATGTTCAGCACCAGAAAGTCACGGAGGATTAGGCTAAAGAAGCAAGGGAACAGGGCCCAAAATAAAGGGATTCTCTCCTTATCGAAGAAGAGCGATTGGGAGCTCAAATCCCACCTTGCAGCTATTCAGAAAGCATTGAACAAGCCACCATTTGTGGCTCAAAACAGCTGATGGGTCCGTTTGCTTCCTTTTGTGGGTTCAGATCAGGGGGAAATGCACATTTTTCTTTTGGAGCAGAGAGAAAACTAGCACAATTTCCAATTCCATCCTGGTCAAGAAAAGAGAAGACAATTTGTCCACTAGGACAAGCAGAAAGCTCATCCCAAAAATTACAATCCGCAATTGTCAGATTTAGAGAGCATTCACTCCAAACCATGGTCTGATGCAAACCTCCAGCTTTAGCTTTTCTCTAGCAGCAGAGAAGCAAGGAGATGGAGGGTTTGTCCAAGGCTTCCCTCTGCTCTGTCTGTGACTCAGAGAGAGACGGCTACAGTCCATACCGCCTGGCCCAGGCCCTTCCATTATAGTCTTACCAGTGAGCTGGCTATGGAAGAAAAAAGACGCATCAACTGGCAGCAAGATTTTCCCTAATGAAATACAGAATTCCAAAATGAAGACTGAAAACTACCGGTACTTTTCTCAGAACTTCAAATCACAAATCCGACTCAAACTAGCTTCAAATATTGAATCTGCTTTGCCTGAGATGTTCCGTTGGGCCTGAAGGATTCCGCGTCCATTTCCATGAAAAACAAAGGAGGAAACGGATCCTCTCCACTCTCCCTTCAGCAGCGTGAGCTTTCGCCTTGGTGTCAGTGTATTTTTCCTTTGGCAGGACATAAAAGGGATTGGGAAGGGAGGGCAAGAGAAGGCTTTAAGGCCAGCATTGAGGGCTGAGGTTTCCAACTCTCCCGCTTCAGATGGAGGTATGCTTTGCATCAAATTATTGGGTGGCGGGAAAGATTTCACCATGAAATTGTTAAGGGTGAATGGCTATTTCCAAGTCCTACCAAGAACAAAGGAAACACTTCATGAATCCAAATTCTGATACTATGTTTAGACTTAATGGTGCAAAAACTCAGCTGAGGGAGGGACATCCTGGGGCTCAAGGTGCCTTTTGTATTTTTGGTCCTTCTGTGCCTTTCTTCTGATGGAGCTCCAGCATATCATGGTGTTCTGTACTAAATATGTTTTTTTTAAAGCCACAGAATGAAACAAATGGGGCTATTATGCTTTAGAAAGATTTCTAGGTAGAAGAACTCCAGAGATGTAAAATTAAACATATCTAAGCCATAACAATATCATTTGTACAGAACAACCACAAAACAGTAAAGGAACTACTAATCCATAGTGATTACTAAATATTGGTCCTAGTGCAGCCTCAAACGAATGAGCAGAACCTAAGCCCTTGCAAGCAAATTTCCCCAAATTCCAAGCAAGAATGCTTAGCAGTCATAGACATTCTTGGTCAGAAAGGACTATTTTAAGACACAATAATTCTCTCTGTATTTATGCATGTAGGAGACATGCTGGGACCTCCCAATGAATAGCCCCGCATATAACATTGTCCTCAGTAACCAATAAAAAGATTAAGCCGTCTTGATATTAGCAACACTATTTCAACTGGATACAATAACAGTATTTTCTTCAATTCACATAATTTTTCACTTCTCAAAATCAAAGAAAAATATCTGCATTTGGTAGGTAGCATTTTAATATTTTAGCACTGAATAGTCAGACTAATACTGAATGCTATTATTAATCTATACATTATTTGGTAAAGTCTTAAAATAATTAATACTTCATTGTAAAACCAAATCTAAGAAATTATCCTGGGTGTTTATATCCAGAAAGTTTGTGAACAGAAACTTTCAGATATTTGATGCACATCCTTTACCAAGTTAAAATTAAGTGCATCTCACAAACCGACCATTTTGTATTTTTGAAACAAGTATATTTTTCTCTCTTCAAATGCTGAGCACCGGGCAATGCTGCTCCACTCAAAGAGAAAACCGGCTAGTGATCCTACCATCTGTATCCTTCACCTCTTGTAGGAGGCTGAGCTCCACACAACAAAAATTGCAACATCTCTTTTATCAGAGGGGCCAAAGATTAATAGACGGGTTTTCCCTCCTTTTCTTTTATGCAATACAATACTTATTCCCTGTAAAGGATAAAGAAATTCAGCTGGTCAAAATTAATAGATCGTCCCTCCAACTAGCAAGTTCCGCTAATTTAAGATTTAAGGCAATCAGGAAAATCTCCACTACATAATCTTAGAAGTACATACGGTAAATCTGTTGGAGAACGATGGGTATATTTCAGCAAAAATGAGCCTGGATGTCACCAAGAGGGAACCTTTTGCAGAGAGAGGCGGCCCAAGGCCAGTTCTTTCTGCCATGTCTCGGTTGGATATTCCCCAAGTCTGCCTCTCGGGGACCTGCCATTAAGAAAACAGGCCAGGATGCCCTCTCATTTTTAACCGCAGACCATAGTCTAGGACTAGGTGATAAGACGTTGACTAGCACTTTGCTGCTCAGGGGGATTTTTGACATTCCTTTCCAATTCTTATGCCCAAATGTTTAATTTAAAAAGATGAAAAGCAATCCTGTTTCCTTCTGCTTTGCTGTTCGGAGGAACCTTCTGAGTCTTCTCATCTTAACCCCAAATTTAGACTGGTAGACCTAGAGAAGAACACCCTTAATGTCCAAATAATGATGGCAGACAGGTTTTTCCTCTCTGGTTAGAGAAGCAAAGAATAGTTCCCTCTTCCACAATCCAACAAATTCAGGCCAAAAGACCCATGCTGTGCTTCTGCCTAGACACGGGCCCAGGGGCGAGCGAGGCTACCCACCGTGGAGAGATACCCAAGGAACCCCACAACATGAGGAAACTGCAGCAAGAATTGCCGATGAAGATTCTCAGTCATTCAGGTGGAGTTGACAAAACAACACTCTGTTTGTGGAAGTGTTTGTCATGTGTGCAACTGCAAATTCCTCTGTGATGAGGTGGTGTTGCTCCCTGCTTGTATCTGTAACAGGGACACTCTTCAGGCACAACTATCTAAAGACATTCAAGAAAAGTAAGACTGTGTTCCGGGATGGTTTACCGAGAGGTTTTGTCTGTTTACATAAAAGCCGCCTCTGCAACTCTTGAGTCCCTCGGTTAGCATTGTGCAATTATTTTCTTTTACAGCTTAGGAAGGTTTATTTATGAAATAAATAAATAAACTTATGAAATTTATGCATCATGTTCCTGCCTTTCTGGCTAAGAAAGCACAAAAAGAAAAAAGAAATTTCAGCCGAAGATAAAGCAAAGGAAAATATATTTAATTCTATAAGCAAATTTTGAAATATTAAATGATACCTAATTTTTGTATGCTAAAATACACAGTTCCAGACTGGAACATTGACCACAACCAACAGAATTAATGTAAAAAAATGCATGAGTTTATTCATGCAGGTACTATTTAAGAAAATAAAAAGTAAACTACCAACTCCAAAGACTTACAGCCATACAGGAGGATACGAATCAACCCAGCATAACATTCTGCAAGGGCCCTCGGTCAGCACGCAAAGCTCCGGTGGCTCAGCAGTTCCACCTGTCTCCATTGCATGTGCAAAGGACACCACATGGGATTCCCTACAAATGTTAGAACTGGCTTGTTTTTAGGCAACTTGCTTGCCTTTGTAGGGATGAATAAAAAGGGATAACAAACAGCTAAAGCAGCATTTGGTCTAACCGGCCCCAGCCTTTCATGGCAACTGATAGGCAAACTTTAGCCTCAGAAATATCTAGAAATATGACTGAAGATTGGAAGACTCTTCCCTGCAAATGCCTGTGAAGGACCCAGCCTGTGCACTGCTTTGCTCACCTGGTCAAGTAGTTTGCCTTAAAAGCCTTTGTCCTCTCCTTAAGCCCAGAAGCGATGGGCAACTTTCCTATCCCTGGTTCTGGGTACTTTGCCTGAGGCATCCCAGGGGCAGTTCCTGTCCTCAGGCCAGGATGCCTAGCAGGCCAGCAAGGAGTCTCCTGGGCCAGCAGGGTCAAGTGGTGCTGCTACAGCAACAAACACGCATCGCATGTGTGGTACCACAGATTTCCAATCCACTTTTGTTGCCAGAAAGCGATTTCCATGCTTTTCCCGTACTTTAAATTTCAACCAGAGGTGCTTCAAAGCCAACTCTTCAAGACTTCCTCCTCACCACCCCTCAGCAGCTTAAGACACAAACCACCAAAGATGCAGAATGTGGGAATAGCCAGTAGAGACAGAAAACCCTGTCCTCATGTGGCCAGATTAACATTTCATGTTGAAGCGGTTCTTCCATGAATGTTCATGTTCATACCATCCCATGTGGCAGCTTCTTCCACTGACAGATTTATGAGTACTATACAGGCAACCAAACCAGCAAACGGTAGCTAAGCATCCTGGAATAGCCTGGGAAGGAGAATAGGAGCTGGACTACATCCTGCCACATTTTACCTTACGGCCACCAAAGGCATTTTCTGCGGCTGCAGCTGCTGGGGCGCGGTGGTGGTTGCGATAGGTTGCTACAGACCAGCACCCTGGGGACTCTCTGCCCCAGGATACACCCTCTCAAAGGACAGGGAAAGCTCTTGCCTACCTGTGAAAGGGGGAGGAGGATGCCCACCTGCAATCCTTGCTGTGCCACAGCTGAGGAAACAGCTCTTTCAGCTAGCCCTGATCTCAGAGTCAAGGCAACCCCGAGAGCCCCTTCACTGGAGCCTTGTTTTCGACCTCAAAATAAAGCCATCTCTAAAAGTCATGCATGCAGCACTACGCATAGAAATTCTGCAGTTATTTTTCTATAACAGTGCAAATCTTGGCACATTTATCTAGAAGTAACTCTTGCTCTGTTTATCGCACAGCGCAGTGTGCATAGAACCACATGAAATAGGTATCTCCCCCGGTTCTCCGTCACTTGTGGAGGAAATGAAAGAGAGCCAGGGATCTCCCAAACGACTTTGGAATCGCCCCATGAAATGCTCCATAGGAAAGACGATTGCATGGATGGGCTTGCATCCCATCACACCGCTTGCATCCCACATGTTGTTCAAAAGCAGAAACAGCGTACCGGCCAATTTCAAAAAGTTGGCTAAAAGGATAGCATAATATATAGTTGAGCAGAATAATTCAAACAAAAAAAATATGCAAAGATTTCCTTTTCCCCTTCCCTTCTTCACCTTTTTGGTGACCTTGGACAAACTACCAGCATTAAGGCTGCATCACTTTCCTCCCATTTGAAAAGCTCCAGAATGCTGAAATGCAACTTTAAACTCTGCCTCGCCAATCTTTCCTTTCTGGGAGTCCTGGGAAGTTCCTGCACTCACATCCCAGTGCGAAGAACAGGCGCAATCAAGCAAGCGGGAAAGCCGCCAGCTGATGGGCGCCTCTCTCCTGGGTCTCCTGCATCAGACCAAGCTCAGATTCCAAAGCGGAAACTTTCCTTGCTTACACAAAGGAAAAGCCTCTAGGCCAGCCTGGCAAGATGGGAGTGATGGGAGCTGCGGCGCTAACAAGCTATCGATCCAGTCAGCTCTCGTGTCAATGAAAGAAAATGCAAGGAAGGCTGGGTGGGAAAGGGCTCCCCAAGTCCTTGCCCAAAGGAAGCCTTGGAGAAGGGGTGGGCTCCCTCCTGGGCATCCCCTCCGTTGCCAGGGAAGCTCCTTGCACTGCTGGCGGCTCACCCGTCCGGCAGATTGGGAAGTCCAGGAGCCCCCCAAGACCTGGGTGGGCCAAAGCAAACCTCACAAGCGGAATGCGCGCTGCCTCAGAGGCTGCATTCCCGGTCGGAACAGCAAATCTCCGCTGCCCGCCGGAGGATGAGGCGGAAGGAGCCAAGCACCTTCCTGCGCCTCGAAAGTGGTCCAACAAAAGAGACCCCCGTTGTTTTAGAGGCTCTCTAAAATATTCTACCCGCCTTAAAAGCTTCCCCCGCCAATCTCCGCAAAAGTCATTATGTTGCGCGGAACTCTGGAAAGGTGAAATTAGGAGGCCAAGTGTCCTCCTGCTTCCCAAGACGTGCGCTTTCCCTTCCCGGGAGCGGGACGCGGTCTCCAGGCCACATCAGACCAGCCCTTCTATGGAAGCGCAGCTCTTGCGCAGGGGGTTTGGTCCTGAATGTTCACGCGGCAGCTTTTCCCTCCTCGGGGGTCGGGGTTCGGGTAAGGGCTCCAGCCTCATTCCCTACATAAAGGCGGGTGTGTGTGTGTGTGTGTGTTACTGTGTCTGTCTGTGTGTCTTGCGGGCTACCTGGATACGCTCCTACGTGGCGTGTCCGGCTGCTCTGCTTCCCAGTGGAGACACAGCTCCGAGGCAAAGGCGCCCCAGCAGCAGCGCCGCCTACGCAGAGGGGAAAGCGGCGCTCGGATCTACACTGCGCCCGGGGGAAGCAGGGTCCTGGTGTAACGCTTGGCCGGGCGGCTCCGGTCCGAGCGGAGCGCGGCGGGGGCAGGCGCCCTTACCTTCCTTGCCGGGCGTGGGCGCCTTCGCTTTCTCCCAAGGCACCAGGACCTTCTCGTCGGGCTCCCCGTCCAGGAGGGCTTTGTCTCCGGGCAGGTACCACGCGGCGGAGTGCTCGGCCATCAAAGATTCCAGGTCGATGGTGCTTACCGCACCCTTGACTCCGGCGCCCTCGCAACAGCTGCTCAGTTCGCCGCTGTCCCCGTTCTGGCCCCCGCCCGAGCCTTCGGGGCCCTTCTTGGCGCTTTTGAGGCCCAGCGGCTGGTCCTCGGAGATGCTGAACTGCTGCCGCTGCAGCTGGATCTGCGCTTGCAGGATCTCCAGCGGGTGAATCTCCTCCTGCACCGGGCCGGGAGGGCCGGCGCCGTAGCTATCGGGGCTGGAGGTAGCCGTGCTGCTGCCGGCATGCAGGCCCAACTGCGCCAGGGCCGACGTCTTCTGTCCATTCAGGAGCGGGTGGTCGACCGGGCGGCCGGGCGGCTGAAGCGGGCTGCGCCCGGCGGGACACCCTTTGGCGCCCTGGTTGTCGGAGCTGGAAGACACCTCATCCTCGTTTTCCGCCTCGGCGGGGAAGTCGCCCCCGCCGCCGCGCGGGGAGCAGGATTCCACCTGGTCCAGGGAGGGCAGGAGATCGGCCTGCTCTGGAGGAGGCTGGAGGAGGAGGTCGCCGCCGCCTTTAGCCCAGGAAGAAGGCGGGGAGCTCAATGCCTTGGGGGCCTCGTGAAGATGGGGGGTGCCGCCGCCGCTTCGCTCCCCTCCTTGTCCGGGGCTGCCGCTCTCTACGCCCGTCGTCTGGCCGTACTTCTCAAAGAAGCCGCCCGCGCCGCCAGTCGCCCCGGCGGCTGGGCTGACGTGGCCGCTGTCTCGTTTCCTACGCCCCCTGCCTCGTCCGCTTCCCGCTTTGGCGTCGGGGCCCGATCCCGGAGAGTAATTGGGGGAGAGGCCGCTTTCGCCCGCAGGAACCGTCGCGGCCGGGAGCGGAGGCTGCGGCCCTGTTCCGTTTGTCTCAGGAGGCTCTGCGGGGCTAAGCTTGCTCCGCTTGGCGCCCTCCGCGCCGGCCCCACCGCCCACAGCCGCGGGCGCGCCCTTCTTGCCGAAGGTGACGTTGAGGTTGGGCGCACCCAGGCTGGCGATCATGTTCTGGCAGGCGGTGGAGAGCGCTGCCAGGCAGCTCTGCCCGAAGAGGCCGCTGCTCTCCTTGGGGCCCGAGCT
>JANHJO010002786.1:7799-18438 GCA_032468235.1 Pseudoxyrhopus heterurus
GGGCATTCTACCCCGGCCAGGGGTGGGTGCAATACCAATGGATGTTGGCAACGGTGCCCCTGCCCACAGCGGTGCAGCCACCACCAGTGGCCCCAGCTGTACCGTCAACTGCCCCACCACATTTTAGAGCTACCTTTGATGAAACCCTGGGAAAGCTGGCATACTTCCTGAACCGGATCTGGTCCCACCTTGACCATTATGGGGACTAGTACCTGTCCAACCAAGACATGGACTCAGCTATCGCCGACAACATGGAAGATGATGCAGCTGACTGGATAGCCCAGCTCCATGACCAGACAGTCCCTGAGCTTGGGGATGCCAACGAGCTTGTGGAAGCGCTGAGGGCCCGGTTCGAAGACACTGGCCAGGGACAGGAGGCCAAGGCCAAGATCAAAGAACTCAAGCAAAGAGACTGCCCCATAAAGGAGCTGGTCTGGGAGTGGCGGGCAAGCTACGAGACTGGCCAGAGCGCCTCTTTGTCTGCTACTTCAAGGAGGCCCTGGACCTAGACCTCCGACAGGCTTGTGGTTATTGAGGCACCCCAACCGCATCCAGGAGTGGCACCAGATGGTGGTGGCCATGGACCCAGAAGTCCACCTGCACCACAACCCTGCTTCCAAAAAGAAGCCAAAGAGACCTTCATCACTGAAGGCTTTTAAGAAGAGATTGGACGACCATTTGTCTGAAATGGTGTAGGGTCTCCTACTTGGATGGGGGGATGGACTAGAACAGTGGTCACCAACTGCTACCCATCGGAGACATGCATTGAAGTAGGTACCCATCCATCCACATCCTGGCAGCAAGAAGCCACTGAGATGCTTCAGGGGGCACCAGGGGCCACACCAGTCAATACCAAAGAGGATTTCTTCGACAACGATGAGACAGGTGCTGCAGAAACTGCAGATCAGGCCTGCATGACTGATGAAGAATGCCGAGCGATGCTCAGGTTGTTCATCAGGGAGCAAGTGGCAGCTGGAGAAAACCCAGAGGAGGCAGCATCGGAGATGCATGCGATCCCGGTAAGGAGAAACCTACCCCACTCCTCTAACACTCCGCCAAAATGTATCCCGCCAAACCTTTTCCTGCCAAAAGTTTTCCCACCAAACAAAAGGGCGGGAAAGTCACTTCCGGGGCCCCAACCCCTGGCATGGAAACACCGGGGTGCCCATTGCCAACACCCCAAAGCAGACCCAGCCCAGCACGGCAGTCTCTGCCACCAATTCCTGCCAGCTGATCCAGCATCCCGACGGCCCGGAGGGCCATCCCGGAGCAGCAGTCCACAAATCCAGCTGTGCCTGCTGTGCCCAGCATCCAGGAGGCCATGGTTGCCCTGATCATGGCCATTGGAACCCAGGCCTGGCTCCCAACTGACAGCCAGAATGGGATCTGCCCAGTGGCGCATCCCCAAGGGACCCAATCCAGCCCTGCAGCCTTCCACCTCCCACAGCCAAGGCACTCACAGTTTGCTGAGCTCTTCATGGAGGCTCTGGCTGGGGCCTCCATGTCTGCTGACTCCTGTGGCCATCTGCAGCTGCAACGGCGATCCAGAGATGACCCGACTCACCCCAGCAGCCAGAAGTGGGGGAGAGGTGGCACCAGGGTGCACCAGGTAAATGGGGTCACATATGAATGCTCTGATTCCACTACCCAAGACACCAAGGGGCTCTGACACTTGGACTCAGGGGCGACAAGACATATTGCCAACCTAAAACAACCATTTAAAGAGCTACACCCCCTCAATTCTTCAGTAAGGGTTGCCACAGGGGACAAGGCCAGGGTCGTGGGAGAAGGGTGTGTTAGCATACCTGGTCTGGGGGACATTACAGGGGTTTTACATGTTCCCAGAATAACTAACAACCTTTTGAGTATACTAAAACTCACTGAGGATGCGGATGTAGAATTGAGGTTCAAAAATGGAGGGGGCAAAGTGATTAAATGTGGTAAGACTGTAGGGGGTATTGTAAAAATTAATAACCTGCCATATTATTCCCCCAAAGATGATCCACCAGGAGCATGTGCTCAGAGAGAACGAAGTGCTCCTGTACCAGGCCCCAGGATGTCCAAAGCCAAGAATGCTGAGCCTAGTACCCATAAGGCCCCCAGGCCAGCCCCCAGGACGTCCAAAGCTAAAACTGCTGAGCCTAACGCCAATAAGGCTCCTAGGCCAGCCACCAGAGCATCCGAAGTCATTAAACGAAGTTAGATTATTTGGGATACCGTATATCTGGTAGTGGGGTAGAGATGGATCCCCATAAAGTAAAGGACGTTTTAGATTGGCAAGCTCCGCAAACCCATAAGCAATTACAAAGCTTCTTGGGGTTTGCTAATTTTTATCGACAGTTCATCCCCCATTTTGCACATGTGGCATTACCATTAATGGAACTGTTGAAAACGAAGCAACTAGCATCCAAACCTCACCCTGGACAAGTCTTACAGTGGGATTGGAAATGCCAGCAGGCTTTTGAACAGCTAAAGGTCCTTTTCTCTAAAGAGCCAGGTTTGCAGCATCCAGATACAAGTAACCAGTTCATTGTGCAGGCGGACGCGAGTGATGTGGCGGTGGGTGCGGTATTGCTCCAAAAAGATAGTGAGGGAAACTTAAGGCCGTGTGCCTTCACCTTGCAAAAATTCAACGTCACCGAGAGACAATGGGCTATATGGGAGAAGGAGGCTTTTTCCGTCTGGTGGGCTTTGCTGACATGGAGACATTTGTTGGAGGGATGTTCAGTACCATTCGAAGTGTGGACGGACCATCAGAACCTTGAGGCATTGCAGAAAGTGAGACACCTTTCCCCCAAGCAAGTTCGTTGGGCACAATATTTTCAACGGTTTAATTTCATACTCAAATACGTACCTGGGGGCCGGAATTTCCTCGTGGATGCTTTGTCACATAAGCCTCAATTCCAATCCAAGAGGGAGGATGTGGTACAGGCAGTGATCCCGCCAAAACAGTCGGGTTGTGGGGCCCGAGGGTCAACGGCTTCGATGGATGTTCGGGAGACAATAAGACAATTGCTGAAAACCGATGAATGGTGGTTGCAAAACCAATCATCACTTACAGTAAATGATGGCTTAGCATGGAGGGGTGATAAACTGTATGTTCCCAGTGCTAGTCGACAGATGATTCTACAGAAATGTCATGATATCAAGTCAGCAGGACATTTTGGTTTTGTTAAGACGTTGCATCTTGTTACTAGACAGTTCTGGTGGCCTCAGATGCGGAAAGATGTCAAGTCGTATGTGTTAACATGTCCAGTGTGCGCAATCACTAAATCTAGGACCGGAAAACCTCTTGGCCTCCTGCAACCAGTAGCCAATCCATCCAAACCTTGGGAGGAGATAGGGATGGATTTCATTGTCAATCTCCCCAAAAGTAAGGGTGCCACAGTAATATGGACTGTAGTTGATCTATTCTCCAAGCAAGCTCATTTTGTGCCATGTCGTGGTCTTCCATCTGCACGACGGTTAGCTCGCTTTTTTGTACGTCATATTTATCAGATACATGGGGTTCCCAAATGTATACTTTATGATCGTGGAGTACAGTTTACCACAAGGTTTTGGAAGGATTTCCTTAAACTTATCGGATCCTCACAGGGGTTGAGCTCGGCCTATCACCCACAGACCAATGGGGCTTCTGAAAGAACCAATGCCATGGTTAGCAGGTACCTCTGAAGTTACGTGTCATCTCAACAGACTGATTGGGTGGATTTACTTCCTTTTGTGGAAGTCGCTTATAATAATGCAGTACACAGTAGCACGGGGCTGTCCCCTTTTAGAATCATATATGGGATGGATTTCCCCGCTATTCCAGAACTGACACCTACTACCTCCACATCCACCTCACCGAAGGAATGGATCGAAAAGCTTTCAACCATGTGGGTTACCGTACAACAAGCATTACAACATGCTCAGGAAGTTTATAAGAATCAGGCCGACAAACATAGAGAAGACCTGAACCTGTTAGCTGTTGGGGACCGGGTGTATTTATCAACGAAATACTTGAAGCTACGGATGCCTACTAGAAAGTTGGCCCCTAAATATATCGGTCCTTTTCAAATCTCGAAGGTTATAAACCCCGTAACTGTTCAATTGAAATTGCCATTGAGCATGCAGAAAGTGCATCCGATATTCCATACCAGTCTGTTAAAATTAGTTGCCGGGGACAGACCACTGCAGCAAGCCCCTGGCCCTGTGCATGACACACAATATGAGATAGATGCGATATTAGATTCGCGGATTTGGCGACAGGCCTTACAATATCTAGTACACTGGAAGGGGTACCCCGTTACCGAAGTATCTTGGGTGATGGCGAGTGATGTCCATGCTGACCGCCTACGTAGGAATTTCTATCAGCGCCACCCTGCCAAACCCGGGCCTTATGGTGGTGACACTGCTAATTGATTTCCCCTTTTTCTTTTCAGGAGGGGAAGCCTGGTAGGGGAAGCCGCCTGTCGAGGCTCAGCATCTCGATCTGAGCCACCCGACCCTGCGTCCATACCTGGATGTTCGTCATGCCGGCACTGCGTTGTGCGGTCCCGTGCTACATTGTGCGGTCCCGTGGCGTCGGCTTGGATAGCCACCTGACCCTGCTCCCGTACCTGGATGTTCGTCCTGCCAGCACTGCGTTGTGCAGTGCCGCACTACGTTGTGCGGTTCTGTGGCATCGGAGGACCGCCCTGCTTACCGGCCCTTGCCGGACCAGAGTGGGGGTGTGGTTTTGGGGAGGGGGTGTGGTTGGACGGTTTTGGTGCTGCATTGTGCAGTCCCACGCTGTGTTGTGCAGTCCCAAGAACTGATCTGTTTACCGGACCGGGTAACTGGTGATGGGGGTGTAGTGCGAGGCGGAACTAGGGTGCCGGATACTAGGTTGTTCTTACGGGCTATATAAGCAAGTTCTTTGCATACCCGGGCTGTTATTTTTTTTACTTTCAAACCTATCATTTTACGTTCTGTTCCTCCTTACAGTCTGAGTAAAAAGGTGATTCACTTCAAAACATTTGTGTGGTCATTTGTTATTTCGACGCAGCGGGGAGAGTCAGCCATAACAGCCACTTGGAAGTTTATCTGAGTCATAAGGGTCACCTAAGTAGTAGTCCATCTGCATTTAAAAGACAAAGGGAATTCTTTTGAAGACAACAAAGTTCACATTTTGGACAGAAGGGACCTCTGGTTTGAAAAAGGGGTCAAAGAAGCCATCAATGCCAAAATTGAACAGACTTCTCTCAACAGAAGGTGAGGGATACGACATCATCTATCTCCAGTCTACAACACAGTCCTTTCAACAGTTCCAAGAAGGCTCCACACCCATTTGACCCTGATGACGCTGATAAGCCTCCAGGTGGCCCCAACGACTCCCTAAAAGAATGCAAATGACCAGCTGTCTTGCAAGGAGTATAAATCCTTCCATTCCCCACCATCCAGTCAGAGCTGAAGAAGCTTTTTGGATGAGAAGTGAAATGTCTTCAAAGAAAAACCAGAAAGTCCAGTTGCCCCTTGAAAAAGCACTTTTGGGAAGATCAGCCTAACCTTCTTCGATAAAATGATAGGTGGGAAATAAAAGGTTGAGAATCTCTGTTCTAAACCATGTAGTATGAAGAGGAGGAAATCTCCAGAATCTCTATTATGGGTAGAAATCACTGCAGCTGTGGGATTCTTTTGACCTGAAACTGGGTCCTGACAGATAGAACGATACGAAGCAAGAATAATTCTACTAGGAAGTGGGGAAAATCTGCAGATAACAAAGGCATTTCTACCTAGGTTTCAAACTGCTTTGTGAGAAATAGGGAGTTGAAAACAATGGTTTGGGGGAAATAAAGCTATTATTTATCAAGCTATTATTATTATTTACTCCCATTATGTTGAAATCAGGACAAATGACAGCCTTCTCATTGAAAACCCGTGGATTTCTGCTGTCTTATCAATCTCAGCTTTAGAAGGTAAGTAAATAGCAGTTGTCACAAGAATGACATCATCATCATAATTACTTACAGGCCCTATTCAAGTCACACATTTGATCTTATAAAGCTCTACATGGCTTGGTATCTCGACCATCTCTCCTTCCCAGACTCAACTCATCCCGCAAATTTCAGTTCAAGGACAGCGGCTGAGGTTTAAGAGACCATACCTTGTTCACTTTTTGTAAGACTGTACAAAATATACTGCAATCTTCCGCATTTATTTTGATCAATTGAGTTGTAATTTTTGCCATGTGTTGTCAATGGCTCTATTGTTGTTGTATGCAAACCCCTTTAGTCTTTGAAAGCAGGATGGGTATAAAAATTTAGAAACAATTAGTAAATTCAGTGTGCTGTATAGATTCAAAGCTACTATAATACTACTGACTACAGAACCGGCTTATGTTTGCTTTGCTTACTGATTGTTACATTAACTGACACCTTTATCCCAGATTTAATAGCATTTTTTTAGTAGTGTACATTACGATAGAAAGGACAAAATATTTCTTTCTGTGTCCCCTTGGCATTAGTCTTCTGGGGAGGTGGGGTAGTTGGCAGCGAACACGGCCCCGTAGGTCACACGAGGAAAAAGGAGGCGAGAAACATTTAATGCTTTTGGCAGTAAAACCCAGAGGCCTGTTCTCCACCTTGGGTGGAGTAATTTTTGCCCTCCTAAGCAGCAACACCCACAACAAACCTCACCCCCTTCCTTCCCCCTCCCACCCCGCTTGGGGCGAGGCTAAGCCACTTTTTAAAGCCTGCCAATGGGCAATCACTCTTAATACCTTCCCCGTTCGGGGAATGTCAATACGGCTTTCCTGGACTCCGCCTGTTGTATCTAGAGGAAGGCGTGTTCGCATTGTCTTCCCCGCTTGCCCCAGGAAACATGATATCACACTTGAACAAAAGCGGGAAAGCTGTCAGATCTATTGAGATGGGTGTGACCCCCAATACACACCTAAAGCAGGCAAAGCCAGGGGGTCAGCAGCTCTTTCGTATGTGAGGATAAATATGCATCTCCTGACTTGCCAAGAGGATTTTAGTCCTGCAGAATTAGTATCCAGGACAGTGGTTACCGTCAGGAATACAGCAGTCCTTGCTTTACAATACTTCATTCAGTGACTGTTCCAAACAGCACTGAAAAAGTGACTTTTGACTGTTTTTCACACTTATGACCATTGCAGCATCGCCACAGTCATGTGTTCAAAATACAGATGCTTGGCAACTGGTTCATATTTATGACGGTTGCCGTATCCCTGGGTCATGTAATCCCCTTTTGCAATCTTCTAACAAGTAAAGTCAATGGGAAAGCAAGTTTCACTTAACAGCCGTGTTACTAACTTAAATAACTGCAGTGATTCACTTAACAATCATGGTAAGAAAGGTAGTAAAATGGGAGAAAACACACTTAACAAATGCCTCGCTTAGCAACATAAATTTTGGGCTCAATTATGGTTGTAAATCCACAATATCTACCTGGAAGACAAGTGGATAATGGACCAGCAAGGATAGCATTTTTTTTAAATTTAATAAAGTAGTATACGATGGATGTTCAAAGTGGAAAAATAATTTTTACATGCATTCATCCTTCTTTTAAAGAAATCAGCATGATATGATAGTATGCATCCTTCCCCTCTTCCTCCCCTCCTCCCTAATTTTGGAAAATAAAGTTGAGGATAAAAAATAATTTCTTCAAAGTCAAAGAATTTTCACAGGACTTAAACCCATCTCCCTCTCTCTCTCTTTCTCTCTCTAAAATCCAGCACTTTGCGTACTGCATACAAACTCTCAAAAATGTATTCTCTTTCTTTTGTACTTGTCTCTATTTATAAATATAATGGATATATTTATATACAGTAAAGATTGAATGCTATTTTCTGCTTATTGATGGCAAGCCCTCCTTAAAAACATTCGGTTGTGATTTTATAATTAAAACTAACAAAGAAATATATGGTCTCTATTTCTTTTTCTCAGTGTAGATTAACAATTGACCAGGAATTGTTTTAGCGTATAGAAAGGACAGAGCTCTTTAGATACAGGCTTTTCCTTTCCCTCTGCTAAACCATCTGCTACAATTTGAAGTGAAAATGCTGCACAGTTAAGCCTACAGATATTCGTGGAATTAAAGTGGTTAATTTTGCCTCGTGCAGATAGTGGCACACACATTTAAAACAAACCTTAATATTGGAATATAAAGGGAATCAATATTTGTCAGCTGAATGACTGAATCATGTCTTAATTTCACCAGATATAGACTGTGTAGTACTTTATTTATTTAATTTATGTGCCACCTTTCTTCAGGGGCTCCTAAAGGATAAAGTATTTCCAGAGTGAATGAACTTAATTACACACCTTGATAACCTTTAACACTTTTTACTTTTTCTTTCTAAGAATTTTTGGACCGAAACATAAAAGAAATATAGGTGCTTTTTTACAAACAGACTGACGAGTGTAAATAGTACTGAAATGTTATACATAAGATTTTGGGATACTTTGGACAAAATGCTTTCTACTTTTTTTTTTTTCATTTCATCCTTACAAACACCTTCAAAAATAGGTCATTACTATTCTAATAGTTATAAATGAAGGTGTAATGAGGAAACTGTTCAAAGACCTGAAGAATTTGAACCCATGTCACCTACATAGTAGATGTTTCATATTTATTTGTTTAACTTTTTTTCTTCAATTCCTACCATTTTTTTGATTGCAACATTACCTTTTTTTAGTAAAATAAAACAGGCTGGTCAGAGATAAGCTACTGAATGAACAATGCTTGGGATACACTCATTAATTAAAGGCAGGAGAAGAAGAAGAAAAATTAAAAAACACGTGACTATCACAATTAAAATGGGAAATGACTCTAATTTGAATTTAGTATGTTAGCATGAATTCTAATTCTAAGAAATGTTATATGGCTGCTGGTCAACATGTAAACAAAGGAAGCTAATTTTGTCATCAATGCATATTTGTGCAAGTCTTGGTTTCCACAGAACTAAAGTACTGATATCCTAATCAAAAGAGAGAGAGAGCATCAAACCACTAATAGCACAACTGTTTAACTGAGTCCTACGGGAGTGGGGCGGTATATAAATATGGCTAATAAATAAATAAATAAATAACTGTGCCCAGAAACAAAGTGCAAACATTCCACATACTGGCCAGACAATTACTTGGTAGAACAAATCTTACTAAAAATAAATCCGACTTGTAAACATTCGTCTCCAACAATCTTCTTTTAAATTACTTACAAACATCCTAATGATCAAAAGACGGTATGGCTAATGAAGAATATGCTTTCTATCGTCACATATCAAGTTAAGTGAATAGAGAATTGGAGAACAACTTTAATGCAAGGATTTTGAGCTCTTCGCTATGAAGTTGCAAAGAACTGAAAAAATAATAATACTCCTACCTGAAAGCACAAGGCTGAATCCACAGAAAAGAAGAAGTGCTAAAAATGTCCACGCTTTTCCAAGTATATCCATCCAGTTTATACTTTAGTTCATGAAATAGCAGAGGTCCTTTCAGTGGGATAAGCCTCAATCTTTGTTCTTCCTTCGCATCGCACAGCAAACTTGCTTACCAGGGAGCAACAGATTCACTGAAATACAGGGGTGGACTAGAGCAAGCTCTTAGCTGTCTCAGCAATGGGAGTTTTAAGTTCCTTTTTCCTGTTTCCTCTTGTAGATTAGGATGGGGAAAGCAGGATCTTAAAGTCATTCTTCATCAGCAGGATTTGTGAGATTGTCTGAGCTCCGTCTATTACATCTAAAAACTTTGCTTCTCCTATAGGGAGGGAGGGGGAATGGGTTGTAAGCTCTCCCTCCCCAGGTCATGGCCAGTGCTGTCAGAAACAATAGAACATCCTCCGGGAGGGAGAATTATGAAAATAACAAACCCCTCCACCTAGACGTGGTATGTGAAAATGTGCTACTCCACCTCCTCTTCCATCTCACCATCTGCTAATTATTCCCAGGGTTCCTGTTTGGAATAAAAAGTTTTTGAATTCTTGATTTTACCTGTAAATACACAGCTAGTCCTTGAATTTTCAGGAAACACCCCCTCCCCACATTCTACACCATCCTTTCTCAGGGGATGGAATCACCCTGGTCCTCATTCCTGGCCAAATTCCGTAGAGGGTGAGAATCTATAGTTCTCAAAAGCTCCATCCATCTCCTTGCATCCCTAGGGTTAGAGATGCAAGGAGTTCAGTGGTTTTCCAACAAACTGAAAGAAGAGATCCACATAACTTGCTAAGCCTCATTTTTTTAAAGTACAACACAACTGTTTATGGAGATTCTCAGTCATCCAGGTCAGAGGTGATATTCAGCCAGTTCTGACTGGTTCGGGAGAACCAGTAGCAATAATTTTGATTGGATCGGAGAACCAGCAAATACCACCTCTGATTGGCCGATGACATAGCCATGCCCACCAAGCCACACTCACAAAACCGGTACTAAAAAAATTTGAATCCCACCACTGATCCAGGTCATGGTTGTCCTAATGGTGCTTTTTTCAAGAGGCAACTGGACTTTCAGGTTTTTCTTTGAAGACGTTTTGCTTCTCATCCAAGAAGCTTCTTAGGCTCTGACTGAACCACCATCCAGTCAGAGCTGAAGAAGCTTCTTGGATGAGAAGCGAAACACCTTCAAAGAAAAACCTGAAAGTCCAGTTGCCTTTTGAAA
>JANHJO010002786.1:35782-50378 GCA_032468235.1 Pseudoxyrhopus heterurus
ACCATTAAACCATCCTTCCAAGCAGTCTCCATGTTTCCAGTGTCTTTCTTCCCACTTGGAACTGAACCCAGATGGACGTTTCTTCCAACAGGTCCTTATTAAACTGAAAATTGGTACAGCTTTGTCTCACTGTGACCTCACTGACTTTTTTTGGCCAAGGAACTCTAAAAATTCTGTAGGTATGATCACAGAGAAGTCACTGTTACACAAAGTGCCACTCAGCAGGGAGAAGCAACAATGGAAACAATTCATGCTTGCTGTGATTATCTGGAAATCCACCCCAGAAAATGGCTGAATGGCAAGAACATTCAGTTTTGCAACTACTCATTACCCATCTCAAAATCTTGGTGGAGCTTCTATTGGTCAAATAAATCCAATAAACAACGTATAAAACCCGTAGCAAAGAAGCAACCTTCACCCACTCTGAACCAATTGCTGTATTTAACCAAATAACATATTTGCATATTACTTTACACAACAAGTACCATAGATTATATTTTTGGTTCACCATGATCTGCGAAGGTAGACAACATACAACAAAATCTCTATTTATGCACCTGATTTACTTTCTTATTAAACTCGGTGTAATTTGTAAGTGTTTGATGTGTGCCCTCGTTGTATTCAGAAAAAAACAAAACACCTGCACCAAATTTATTCAGAATAAATGTCAGTAGAGCTTAATAAAGACTGGTGCTTTGCAGGAAGTAATAGTAACAATTTGCAGTATTTGACAACAGTAGTGCTATTTATGAAAACAAAAAGGATACATTCTTTCATAACAAAATTATTTTGTTCATGGTGTTGCCACTTCCTTTCCAGATTCGTAAGCTGAAGGTAGAAAATGAAAAATATGGTAATAACAGGAACGAATACTGTAGTTCCACTTTTTAACACAAGACTGACCTCCCTTCTATTCAACTGTTTAGCTACGTTGCTTTCTTTTAAGCATTCTGATTAAGACTAATTGCAGTGTAATCTTCTCTTTCTATACATACATATGTGTATGTATGCATGTGTGTTTGTGGGTACACACACACACATACACACACACAGGTTTAATGGTTAGGGTGCTGGCTTAGAAACCGGGAGACTACAAGTTCTAGTTCTGCTTTAGATGAACTTGAGCCAGTCATTCTCTCTCAGCCCAACCCACCTCACAGGGTTATCATTGTGAGGAAAATAGAAGGAGGAAAGTGTATCATGTATGTTCACCATCTTGAATTATTTATAAAAATAATAAAGATAGAATAAAAATCAAATAAATAAGGACACACAAACTTATTTTTATAGCACGAACTATTAAAATAACAACCCATCACGGTGAAGATTTGCTTTAGGTAAGGCACAGAATTCTCCTAGTCTGTTTTTTTTTTGGGGGGGGGGGGATGGAGTCAACAATTGCTTCCAAAATATTTTACTCATTTTAACTATAGTATACTCTACACTATGAGGGAGAAACTTCCTCACTTCCATAGCTGAATTTCCTGTCTGATGGCAGAATGTGTGATTAAGAACCGGGTCTGTGTTGAGAATAGTCTAACACAGTAAGTTAAACAGTGGAATTTTAGCCATTCGCTGAGTATAAATAACAAGATTATATGGCTATTATATTTATGGCTGCTTCCTAAAAATACTAGCAGCAGTTTGCTTGCCTAATATTGCTGTTCAAGCCTTTGGAATCAAAACATGTAGGCTCCTTACAATGAAACTTTCAAAAACATTTTGTGGAAGTCAACATGTTTACTTTAAGAATATCTCACTGTAAATGGAAAATTAGAATATAAACCATTGTACACATTAAAACAACAATTGTCCATTAATATTTGTGTTGGAAAAATACTTTGAATTTTATTTACCAGTAAATTTTGAGATACAAAATACTAAATCACAAGTATATATATTTTATAATTCATTGTTTTCTGTGCCATACTCAGCATCGAAAGTTACCAATTCATATTATAAAATTTTATATAGCTTTCACGTACCCTATATTACTGCAAAGCAGTAGCCTCTATGTTCATTTCAGAAAGCTGAGTTCCATCCCCCTTTTTAATTTAAATCTGCCATCAGAGGTATTTACTATAAAATACATCATGTATCCCCCACATGTTAAAACACTTGTCTCAAGAAGTTTTGAAGCAATTCAGTGTATCCTTAACAATTTACCTGTGCATGTGTTTCATTCTCCTGAAGCTGCAACTTTAGGCCTTCATATTCTCTATTCAAATGTTCCATAATTTTCTTGAATGCATCCCGATGTTTGGTCAATCTTTCTTTCTCTTCTTGCAGTTTCTTAGCATGAGGAAATAATACAAAGTCAAACCACTCAAGGAGGGAAAAAGTATTTATGTTTATAATTAAGTCTGGAACACAGCATTTACCATAAAGAGCACATAAAATGAGATAGAGCTGATGTTTTAGAATATGATTGAACTGGCCAGCTTTCGGTTTTAAGTTATTCTAACTTTTAGCAAGTGGAAAAATAGAAACCTGAAGATTTGCATGAATCCGGACTTCTAATTTCTTTAGAAATTCATACCTTTTATGTGAATCATTTCTTTCTTTTTCTCTGTGCTCATGCACTCACTGTAGATTTAATTTTGATTGCCAGCCAGTGTTTATGAACACATTGGCTTCTGCTATTTTTTCCTAGCTTTTACTTTCTAACACATTTCCTCTTCTCATAAAATCTTTTGTTCACAGTAATAAATGGTACTTAAAAGCTGAAACACTAAATAATGCACACTTAGAATAAAGGATCTAAGGGATTATAGGATTGTAAAAAGGGAGGTACTATTCCAGATCAATCAGAAAGATATATATATATATATATATAAACTGGAATGGTTAATAACATATTGAAGGAGGAAACAACAAACTCCAATCCCCAAGACTCAAATCAAGCAGTAAGAACGTATTGTCTAATAAAACTTCACCTGGGGAACAGCTCTTAGCATAAACAGAAGGGATTTAAATATAGACTCATTTAACAGTTACCAAATATTAAAACAAAATTGTTAAAGTGAATCTGAAAATTTCTTTTCATCGGGGAAACCATGGCACAAAACTATCATAGCTGTATGTACTTTTTATTTGTTAAATCTAAGAACAAAAGGAGCAGTCAGAAAATGGGATTCGTTTTGTATAGGATAAGAAAAACAAAAAAAAGGACTAACAGTGGTTGAGAAACATATGCTAGTGCAAAAAGTATAGGCATGGTTGTTTATCTACTATAGCGGGTTATTGTCATAGAACAGTGTTTGTTGAAAGAATTGGACTAGCTGCTGATTTAACTGAGTTTAAAGCTTTACTTTATCCCCCAATTAAATGTCATATTATGGATTAAAGGAAATGTGCTTTTTCTATTACAGCTCCTGTCTTTTAGAATAGCATTCTCCCAGATATACGTATGGCTCCCACTTTTCCAATCTTTTCTAAGTCCCTTAAGACCTGGTTCTGCTTCTGGAACTGGGTTTAGGGTGTTTGTGGATCCCCTATCATGATTTTTTTTTCAGCTTTTGTGAATGTTACTGTTCTTGAATTGTCCAGGAAATTATATTTCATTATGCTATGTTTTTAACTGTGTTTTAATTAATTGGCTGATCGAATCCCACCAGCTCCAAGGTTGACTCAGCCTTCCATCCTTATGAGGTAGGTAAAATGAGTACCCAGATTGTTGGGGGCAATATGCTGACATTGTAAACCGCTTAGAGAGGGTTGCAAGCCCTGATAGGCGGTATATAAATACAGTGCTATTGCTATAATTACACATTTGATATTCTGAAAGCTCCTAAGAGTTTTCTTGGATTTAGGGTTAGGGTTATGTTCGCTTCATATCAGAGTCCTTCCTGCTTATATCTATCAGAAGCCTTCTTAGTTGCGTCACATCCTGCAGATATTTGCCTAGCAGGAATAGGATTTTTTGCATTGTGTCTTTCTGTCGAACAACAGGAGATAAGCCACCTATTTTACTCATTCTGGCATTCCAACATTTTATATTTATTTTATATGCCACTATTTTATATTGTACCCTATCTTATTTACCCAACTATCAAATGTGCTGTTTACTGTTTATTACAATCATAATACCAGGTAGGAATACTATAAAAATAGAATTAGAATTCACCACATATAATTTAGTATTATAAATTATGGTAACATATTTAAGCTAAGAAAACCATACATACAAACACTAGTAAGGTGGAATAAAATCTGGGTGAATTCCACACCAAACACGATTAGCATTTAACATAACCTCAATCTTGTATTTTATTATTTTATATTTTATTTCATAGAGTATGCCTTATTTTAACTGTGATGTTTCTGACATGAATAAACAATAAACAAACATAACATCAAGCTATTTTGCATTACTGACAGCATATGAACCCTTTAAATCAGGGGTGTCAAACTCGTGGCCCGGATGTGTCACATGCTGTCCACGCCCACCCGATTTAGTGAAGGGGGGGAAGTTGCAATACGTCACATGACAACAACGTGTCATCGTGAGTTTGACACCCCTACTTTAAATCATCATTTACACCAACACCACCTTCTCCTTGCAGGCACTTTTAGTTCTGTAAGGTAAGGAAACATAGTTGGGATAGCCTGAAAATGCACCTTTGTAAAAAAAGAACAAAGCAATGGGAGAGTGATTTGGAAACAACTGATCCCACTGCAAGAGAAAAGACGGAGAGTCCATTTTGGTTGGGTTTATTTATCGCCTATTCTAAACATCCATTCCTACAAGGAAGCACCACTAATTTTCACAGTATTTTTTTCCAGTGAGAAAACTATTGGCTGTATAAGGAAAAAATTAAATGTTACTTTTTTTAGAAAAAAAATTTAATGACTTTTCAATTTTAGGCACAAAATGGTTTCTATTCTAAAGGGTTTTTTTTTACCGGTCTGATTATTAAGCTTCTACCAGGAAGAATGGGAAGCCATTTGTAGCAGCTGGCTTGTATCTTGGGTTGCAGCAGTAAATATGTGAGTATTGCAACTATTTTGAATTATTACTGACACATCAAATGGCTCTGCCATACTCAGTTGAGATAAGATAGAGGGAAATAGCCCTGCCTTATTTAACAGTGCAAGCCCTACTGGAAGCGGTGGAGTATAATCCTACAAAAGTGATTATATAGTAAGAGCAGTTTCTATATATACGTTTTAGCAGGCCGAAGACCATTTGATGTCAAATATTTTAATCTGCATTTTGAAGAATTGGTTCTCGAGCATATTTTCCAATTGTTTTTAAAGAGTTGTCACACAGAAAAGAGAGAGTGAACTTATTCTTATTGCCCCAGAAGGAAGAATTGGAATCAGTGACTTAAAACTATAGGTAATCCTAATTTAGAGGTAGTCCTTGATTTACAACAGTTTGTTTAGTGACCATTCAAAGTTATAACGGCACTGAAAAAAGTGACTTATGACCGTTTTTCACACTTACAACCATTGCAGCAGGTCACATGACCAACATTCGGATGCTTGGCAGCTGACTCATATTTATGATGGCTGCAGGGTCCCGGGGTCACGTGATTCCCTTTTGTGACCTTGGGGAAGCCAGATTCACTTAACAACCAGATTGCTAACTTCACCACTGCAATGATTGACTTAACAACCCTGGCAAGAAAGGTTGTGAAATGAGGCAAAATTCACTTAACAAATGTTTTGCTTAACAACAAAAAAATTGAGGCTCAATTGCAATCATAAGTCGAGGACTACCCGTAACAACCACAACTGGAACTGGCAATTTGGCCTTTTAAGCAGGATGATCATTAAGTGAAACTGTGGCTGAGCTTCTGTTTTTTTACCTCAGTTTTTCCTCTGGTTTACAGATCTGCGGAGGTCATAAATGCGAGAATTGCTTGCAAAGCGACTTTTTCATCTCCACTGTAGCTGAGAACAGTAGCTAAACAAGGCTGTTGCTAAACAAGGCCTACTTATATAAGAAAACTAGACAACAGGAGGAATTTCCTGACTGTATCATTCAGTGGAATAGGCTACCGCACAAAGGGCCAAGTTCTCCTTTGCTAGGTGTCTTCAAAGAGAGGCTTGGTAATCATCTGTCAGAGATATAATACTTAGATCCAGCAATGAGCAGGAATTGGATTAGAGGACTCCCAATATCTCTTGTAACTCTATGGTTTTAGGATTTGGACTGCTGATTACCTTTTTCTTTTCTTCTCCTGCTGTTTTCAGAGCAGGCAGATTGTTATATACTTCCAGGTCCTTGGTCATCTGTTCAATTTTTTCTTTGAGTGAAGTTAATTCATCAACCATCTTTCCCTCCAATAAGCCCATCTTCTGGAGGTCCATTTGGAGTCTCTGACTATCTATAACAAACAAAAATGGTCGTAGTATGCATTACCGACATACATATTTCCCATCACAGAACACATTTACTTATATCCAAGAAGACAACCAAGTCCTGCTTGCCTTATTCACCTTGGCATTGATCCAGCAAAGCTCTCAAGAATGTTATCTTTTGCATACAAATATCCATTATCTGATGAACTAGCAGTATGGCAAAGACTGGTGCTGAAATAGTTTATTGCTTGCAGCGAAAGCTGCCAAACTGAAATTAAGATTGTTATTCTTCATTTATATCTGTGACTAAAATGAAGAACAATAATTAAAAAAATCCATTGCCTTCCTTAGCTTTAAACTATCCAAAATGTTATAAACTCCTAGAGATTATGCTGGTAATTTAGAAGAAAAAATTACTATGATTGAAGTATTCAAATAAAAGCCGATCCTTTGTATACCAATTTTGTTGACACACAGTACAGTCCATTTGGTATACAACTTTGAGGCCATATTTTAAAAATGTTTTTGAATATTACTTACATTCAGCTGCTACACAGTGCATCCTGTGGTCTGATCATTTTTATTGTAAAACAAGATAGACTGATACTTGTCCAGTTTTAAAAACACCAAATCCTTAGATACTTCAAAAATAATAAGTGAATCTCAGTGTATAGGAATACTCATTTCCTCTTGGGCATGGTCTCATCTGGAATTTCAGGCAGACTTATTGACACCTCAGAATTACCTGAGTGTATATTGTGATTGAAGGAATTTTTTTTTAGGCGTCAATGCAAGATATGGTGGTATCAAATTAGCATGCTGGAGGAAGTGGTGCATATCATCATGATTTAAAATCCTCGTGGTGTATTGTTAATTCCTTTCTTAGGATATGGCTTAACTCATTGTCTCAGAGTTGGTCAACCTATTCTCCTGGCTGACCTTCTGCTTTGAAGATACATGGGTTATGCTCCAAAATAATGATTCACAGATTCAAATTCCTGCATTGTGGAATGTCTGGGAACTGACAAAAGTACCATCACAGCTATTTTAAATTAGAATTTTAAAATTTTAAAAATCTATTGTGGATGGTCACATAGTCAGCCAGATGTTCATATTGGATTTGGCATTTTTGGGCACATGTGTAATCCTTCCCAAGGACCTGGGATAGGTAGATAGAAGTTTGTTGTTTAATAATATTAAAGCTATTGTTGTAGGATGTAAGTTGTTCCAAGCAAAGCTGCCTTTTGCAATTAACCGATGGTGATTTTGTCAATGCCGATGATCAATGTTGATGGTGCTCAGGTGGTACTTTTAGATGTTTTGGAATTGCACCCTAAGCATCTATTACAATTGATACTATCTTTATTATTTCTTGTCTGCTGAACAATTGTTCACACCTAGTGAAGAACATCCAGATTCCAGATTCCTATCTAAAACCATAGAAAGCTGCTGCTAAACAGTACAAGCAATATCAAAAGTGCAACAATTTGGGGATAAGACAGGCTGTTTTGCTGAACAATCTGGATAAGGTTCTAATTTTCTTCATCCAAACACCATCCTAGAGTAAAAAAAGGAAAGGAAAAGGGGGGAAAAAACAACCCTTCTCTCTGGGAAGAGACAGGAAGAGGATGCAGTCCAGTTCCTTCTGATATGCCACTAAGTCACAGACTTCAGCAAGCAGTGTGTACATAGTAGCAAATTCTGAGACAAAATTACTTTTGTGCTTTGACCTAGGGAAACGTTAGTGGGAAATGCTGCCATCAGCAAATCTGTTTACTCACAGAAGTTTCCTTTAAGGAGGGAAAGGCAGACTACACTATAGTGGTATGTTACACAAAGAGGGAACTTGTAGCCTTGAAGAACTTTTCTAAAATATGGAAGACTTGTTACTAAGCAAACAACAATGTGTAGATTATAAAAGACATGATTTCAAAAGCAGCAGACTCTCACCATTCGTTTATAGTGGGTTAAATAAATCAGCAACCATAATAATAGACTAAGCAGTTTAAGAGAACTAAAACAGAATAAAAATTTGCCTTGTTCGCCTGCTTTTTTCATCTTGCCTTTAAATTGCATCTCGTATATTTGTTTTACAGTGTGATTTTGGTTTTAAGACTTGGCTAAGAAAGAGAGAATAACCACAGATTCACAATTCAGATATAACAGAAACTATGGTATAATCAACTCCATGAATGTTCCCATTCAGAATGCACACAAAGTATAAAGAATATGTCAAAATCTGACTCCTAAAATGGTTTGTTCCTAAATTAATATATCTGAAAATTGATAGTGCTTTTATTTTTATTCACAATCCATAAAATTTCAATGCCTTGTAACATTATTGATGCCCAACGGCTTCTGAAAGATATAAATAAAACTCCTACTTGAATTTTTTTTTGAAACAGTATATCCATATATCCAAATATTTGGGGAAATCAGCTATATTTGCCTGATTCTATATTGGTTTCAAATTTTTTATTTAAATATATATGGTAAATATGTTTCTATTTATACAATGCAAGGAAAATACATAAAAAAGCATAACTTTAATCATTCAACCCACAGAAAAATAGATATCAATATAATTTTGATAGGCAATCAGCTTTTTAATTATTTTTTATCATTTTCAGCTTGTACCATCGAACAAAATTCAATAAAGACAGCTAGACAATCAGTCAACTTGAATATTATGATAATTTGCTTGAATCATAGTTCATCAAACAAGTTCACCATGTACTTATGGAGGAGGGAAAAACAAAGACACTGCTCAAGTGCCAAGAACAGAGTACTGCAGATCAACAGTTTGGCTGATCGAATCCCATCAGCTCCAAGGCTGACTCAGCCTTCCATCCTTCTGAGGTCGGTAAAATGAGAACCCAGATTGTTGGGGGTAATATGCTGATTCTGTAAACCGCTTAGAGAGAGCTGAAAAAAGCACTGATAAGCGGTATATAAATCTAATGCTATTATTTATTATTTATTATTATTATTATTATTATTCTCAAAGATCTATGGATAACTTTAGTATAAGCATTTTTTCCCCTAAATGTAACATTCCACAAATAGCTTAATTTTTTTTTCATAAATCTTTCCTCTCAATACTCCCTAACAGAATTTGTAAGTTTAGCTACTCGTCCAATTAAAAATCTTTCCCAGTGCTAAAATCTTAATGATGGAACAGAGAGCATGAACTATGAAACAGCTGAGTCCTTGAGATATAAAAGGGGAAGAGTTATTTTTTGTAATGGAATAAATACATCTCAAATTCTTGTCTTACCTGTACCCAGATTTTTAGCTGTACTCTGTGATTTTTGCATCTCACTTGATTTGAAAGTGAGATCTTCCTGCATGATCTTCAATTCTTGATTTGTTACAGAAGATATCTGCTTCATACGACTTACATTCTGCACATTGCAACAAAAAACAAACAAAAAATACTTTCATATAGTGTGTTGCCATGCCTGGAGGCGGATCAATAAAAAATCTTTTTCCACAATAATTATATCAGTCACAGTAAATGCCCTTAAGAAATGTAAATATTAAAGAATATATCTCAAACTACTGCTGTATGATCCATATAAATGTTTTTTTTTACTTTACATAATGTAAACTGATGACATAATGAGTCAAAGCTAAAGGTAAACAAAATATTAAAGCCTTATGATAATTTGAGGAAATTCAACCAAGGATACGGGTAATCCTCAATATACAACCACAATTGAGCCTGAAATTTCTGTTGATAGGTGAGACATTTATTAAGTGAGTTTTGCCCCATTTTACGACTCTCCTTGCAACAGTTGTTAAGTGAATCACTACAGTTGTTAAGTTAGTAACAAGGTTGTTAAGTGAATCTAGCTTCCCCATTAACTTTGCTTATCAGAAGATCTCAAAAGGTGATCACATGATCCCAGGACATTGCGACTATCATAAATACAAGTCAGTTGTCAAGTTCTGAATTTTGCTCGTGACCATAAGGATGCTGCAATGGTTGTAAATGTGAAAAACAGTCCTCAGTCACTTTTTTCAGTGCAGTTATAACTTTGAATAGTCACTAAATAAACTGTTGTAAGACTACCTGTAGTTGTTTCTTGCAAAAATAACCCTAACCCTTATGTTATGAAAAACATCTTCACAGGCAATGTATCCTAAAGGAAAACTGTTTCTTAAATGTTAAGGGGACAATCAGACTCTACTTCAGAAATTGAAACAACCAGTTTTAAAGGAAGCAATTTTAACCACAACCTGGCACCTTAAGAAGCTTCCAGTGAATGGACTTGTATCTGCAAAAGAGTTAATAAAACATTAAATCTTTTACAAATTTGGTGTAAGGGCAGTTGTTAGCCAAGTGTATGAAATGTAATTACTACATGGCTTAAGTTGTGTTAGGATGGTTTGGAAACATAAAAAGCATATCTGACAATCACTGTTCTGTTTCATACCATATGTAATTGATTGCAATATGAGGTCAGTTTTTTTCTTTTTTTACGCCTAAGCCAAAAAAAGGAAAAAACAAAAGTGATGGGGAAAAAGGAAATAGCAAAAGCAAGATCAATTCTATGGAACCCATTGACTTCTATGAACTATGAACTATGTTTTAAACCCCCCCAAAATGTAACCCTACCTTAATTAAGTGCTAACACAAATGTTAAACAAACCAAAGAAGAATTCTGCTATTCTAGTGGCTAGACTCTGAAACAGGCTTAAAATGTGTTTCAGAACAATCTTGGTGTAAAAACAGAAGTCACCATTTCAGGACGAAAAAGGCTAAAGTAAGGCTAGACTCTTCATTTGTTAACTGTGCTTACTTCAAAATCTATATTAGGAAGGAAGAAATCTCAGTGCGTTCTTTTGACTTCTCCAGCCGTGGTTCACATCCCTTAAGGAGCTCTCATAAAAATGTAAGGGAGTCTGCACTCATTCCTACACTGCCTAGACATGGAACTTGTTGATACCAGACCAAGCCGTATGCAGGATCCAGCTGCTGGAACTATCTTCAATAGCCTTTGCACTCACTGTAATGACTCCTATGAAACCCCCTACTCCCGTGATGGCGAACCTATGACATGCGTGCCAGAGGTGGCACGCAGAGCCTCTCTGTGGGCATGTGAGCTGTCACTCCAGTTCAGCTCTGCTGCGCATGCGCATGCACATATGCTCCCACCAGCCAGCCAGGTCTTCAGGTTTCTTCTGCGTATGCACCGGGGGCAGAGCGCATGCAGAGGTGGGTGGGACGCATGCATGTGGAATGTGCGTGCATGCATGGGAAGCATGCGCAGGGTACATACATGGGTACATGCAGGCAGGCATTGCATTTTGGGGATGCGCACACGTGCACTTTGGGCACTCGGTGCCGAAAAGGTTAGCTATCACTGCCCTACTCACTCCTGAGTATTCTCCAACACAAAGCTCATTTTCCTTCTATGCCAAGGCGACTCTTCCTGGGAGATAACCCTGAGCATGGATGTCCATTCCAAGGCAGTGAAATATTGCTTCTCCTTTCCTTTTTGTGATAGGAGACTGACATGCCCTGGCTGCCAGTCTTTCTGGAGCATATTCTCAAAGTGCTATACTTTCTTAAGGTGGCTGCTCAAGATATGAAGACAGTCATCTCCTTGGTAGGAGTTACTAGTGAGGACTTTTCTTTCCTTCCTGTACCCATATAAAATGGCTTCCTTCCTTCCTCTTTTATGTATGGTTCATGATAAAGAGAGAAATATCATACAAATTCAAATATTATCTTAGAGGGTCATAAATCTGAGAATTCCTGACACTAAATTGCTGTTAGATTTACTCTTCTTTGCATTCTGAAGAAATACAAATACAAAGAAATAAAAAATCCACGTTATTATCAAATAGCTTTATTATTTAATAGGGTGATTTTCAAATTTATTTAAAATTAAATAATAATTGTCTGGGTTTTATTTGTTTGGGAGAGATATATATTATCTATATTTCCCTAATAGTAAATTAGGATTTCAAGAGGAATTACTTCTTACCCGACTTGAGTGCTCTAAAAGCGCCACAATATTGGCCTCTATCTCTGATTTCCGTTCCAGTTCCTGGTTCTTTGTCTCTTCAAAAGATTCGAGAAAGTCTAAAGATTTTTTTAAAAAGATAGAGGAAGCTATTGTTTACAATATAAACAGCAGAGAAGTCCAGCAGCATTGCTAAAAATTTCACTTTGAATGTTAAACCATTTAAAAATATATAAACAGGGAGTTTAAAATCAAAAAATAATTCAACGAAAAAATAGTTCATATGAAAAAGTACAATGAGAATCACTTATTCAATTGTCACTCAACTGACACTTGAGCGCTATATGGCAAACTAGAAAATAATAATATAAACATATTTCTAAGATATTTAATGCATCAATTACATTCCATCTGGACTCCTGTAATACAACCTGTTTATCTATTGTAACATAATCTCTGAAGAATATTCAAAAATTTAAGCAGAATGCTACACCTTATTGATTGATGTTTTTCTAACAAGAGCTTCACTGGCTAAAATACTGTTTCCAAATCCAGTTGGAAATGTTGATGATGATCCATAAAACCATATATACAGACTATATGAAAGACCCTGAACTTTAAGATTGCCTGGGGGATACCAATGTTCAAACAAAGGAACTCTTTACTAGCTGCTTCCAGATTCTGGAAATTCTTCCAACAAATGTGGCAATTCAAGTAGAAATTAGGAGAGTTGAGGTCATCCACCACCACCATCCAAGATTGGGCAATAGTTCCCAACATTTACAAATACTGTGAGTTTTTAACTAAGTCACAGTATGCCCAAAAACCCCATGAACCTCCCTGATATCTGGAGAGCTTTTGGAAGCAAAGGTTCAATATGGAGGGTAGCTATGGGAGTGCAACTGTAATATGACCACAGAACTTGAATTCAGTAGGAAGCTTTGGCTCATATGGGGCTCCAAAATTTGTACCAGAGTTCCTATACATGCTAAGCAGCTCCCTACATAAAAGGGTTCTGTTAAAATAGACTAAATGCTTTCTCATCAATTTCTCTTGGCAAAGTAACAATCTATAGAATTCTTGAAATGAAATTAACTTAAAAAATTACTGTTCTTCATTAGCCACGGTCTTGCCAAATTTCCGTTTTCTTTTATAATATTTTTCAACACATAAGGAAGTATTTCAATTTATTTTTAGTTTCTAATAATTTATCTAAAATTTAGAAGACCTAAATGGGAACCAAATTTTACTCTGTGTGTTGCCATAAATCCAGTTATCATGTGGGAAACTTGAAGAGTTGGACTTACTAATGAGATTAGCATTCATACCAAGTGGCTGACTATGCAGTCTTGTTCTCACTTACCTGAGACTAAAGGATAAAAAAACACTATGATAAGATTTTTTTTCTGAGTAGACATATTAACAAAATAACAAAGTTGAAAGGGACCTTGGAGGCCTTCTAGTCCAAACCTCTGCTCAGGCAGGAAACGCTATACCATTTCAGACAAATAGCTGTCCAATCTCTTCTTAAAAACTTCCAGTGTTGGAGCATTCACAACTTCGGGAGGCAAGTTATTCCTCTGATTAATTGTTCTAAATGTCAGGAAATTTCTCCTTAGTTCTAGATTGCTTCTCTCTTTAAATGAATATTATAATGAATGTTTTCAGGGCACTAAATGCAAAGTGTGCGTTTTATATATGTTTATAAATCTTACTTACTATCCATGCTTTCCTCTCTCTTCTTCAATTCTTTATATTTCAGATTTTTTTCACCTACAAAAATAAAATAAAATTAAACAATTAATACTGCAGTTATTTTGTATTGACAGATTAGGGTACAGGTAACCTTGGTTAATGATGGTAAGTGGGACCAGAATTTCCATTACTAAATGATGCAGTCAGAGTGTAATCCACATTACCTTATTCCTTAGCAATCGAAATCAAGGCAGTTCCCAGCACCATCATTAACCAAATCCCGCTGGTTATTAGGCAAGGACCCACCCTCATTCAAACCATTCCCAACTTGGTCCCTCCTAGCCGTTGAGTCTCACTTCTTAATTACTTCCAGAAGGTGCTTTTTAATTGCTTTTTACTTATTGGGAATTTTTATAATGACAAGTTATTTTAGAGTACCGGGTGAATCTCCTTCAGTCCTTAGCAAAAATAAATAAATAAATATATAAAAATAAAAATTTAAGAACTCAGAAAAAATTATTATTAATTTGGAATCAAAAGCAAAACGGTGATTAGAAATTTGGTTTTGGACAGTTATAAATGGATTATAGACCGTGGTGGCAAACCTATGGCATGCG
>JANHJO010002786.1:99391-112042 GCA_032468235.1 Pseudoxyrhopus heterurus
TGTTTTTCTTTAAATCTTGTACACCACCCTGAGTCCTTCGGGAGAGGGCGGTATATAAATTTTGGTAAAATAAAAAATAAAAAATAAAAAAATCTGATTTCCAGGGGACGATGTTTCAAAGGGCAGGAGCCACAAGCTTTATTTTTGTAAATAGCTCAAACCTTAAGAGATCTCATGCAGATCCTGCAAGATTTTAATAAATTCTTAGCCTTTTTTTTAGCTTTTAAATGTAGTTAGGTTCTTGACTAACATCTAGTGGCATTACAGCCATTTTGCCTACCAATAGGTGTATTAGGCTATAAATCTAGTATTAACCAAGAGAATGAGAATTGTTTGACGCTGTTCTTTTTTTTGGTTTGCTTTGTTTTCACTTTGTATCTCTTTCATTTATATCAGTCAATAGGCTGTTCCTTATATTATTCAGAAGTTACCGCCAGTTGGTGTTATTATTTGTTTTATTTTTATCCTGTCTTAATTATTTTTATAAATAAGGAGGTGATTATACCTAGTACTCGCTTCCTCTTCCTATTTTCCCAACAACAACCACCCTGTGAGGTGAGTTGGGCTGAGAGATGGACTAGAACTCATAATCTAGAAAGTACAACACACTTAGATGACTATATTAAGAATGAAATATGGATTTGATTTTTTTTTGTCAAAATTGAATGTCTATATAAGCTTATATTATAAATATCTATGTAAGCTTTGTGAATATACCTTTATTTGTTACTGTTGTTTTGTTTTTAAGGTACTGGTCGTTACGTCCCAGATGCTACATCTGATCTTTCAACTCCTCAAAGTGGAACTCATCCAGTTCCAGGTAAGTAGACAGGTTTTCACAGTTAAGAAATTATTCTCTTCCTTATTTGTCACAGTCAACAAATACAATTCCTTTGTTGCCATTTACCTGTTTGGCTACCTTTTTATATCTAGATAAAATAGCATTTACCACTGCTAAACTATCACAGAATAAATCATATTTTATATAAATCCTGTTTTATTTTACAGTTTCTCCAGGCTTTGAAATATTATTGGCCTTTTAAAAGTATGTATTGAGAAGGGTACCTATATTATGGTGAAACTGGCTTCATTTGTTGTTACAAATGGTGGTTTACAAACCACAGCAGTCGGATTTACATTACATGTTAAACTTGAACTCAAGAAACCACATTTCTTGGCAGCAGTGTGTGAATCATATCAAAGAATTTGAGACATTATTATTATCTGTTCACAGCAGTGTGAAGTCACAGCTGCCAGTTCTTCAGCTGATGTTAGCTTTCATATGCATCAAGTTCTTCCCAAGAACCTTGGATGTTATAACGTATCAGCTTATTATAGTTTATTTATATCCCACCTTTGATATTTTTATAAAACTCAAGACAGTGAACATACCTCATACTCTTTTCTCCTGTTTTCCCCACAACAATCACTCTGTGAGGTGGGTCGGGCTGATAAAGAGTGACTGGCCCAAAGTCATCCAGCTGGCTTTTCAGCCTAAGGCGGGAACTAGAACTCATAGTCTATTGCAACAGGTAAACAAGGTTTATAACAAATGTAGTAGGCAGATCAGGGTATGACGAGCAGAGGTGGTAGGCAGTGGCAAATAAAGCAAATTATAAAAATAAAATTAATGGACTTACTTTTGACATTTTTAGGCTACATCACTAACAATAGTATATGTCTGTATGTGTTTATGCTAATCTTTTAAATATTACATTTCAGGTATATAACTTTTATGTGGTATTTATAAAGCTTACTGCCTAGAATTTTTTAAAGCTATAATTTTGTTGTCATTTTTATATTGTTCATGTATAGGGGTCCTTAGATTTTGTGAGCCCTTTTGAATTTTTGGTATTTCTGGGTAAATAAGATCTAAATGTAATCTGTTCTCTATACAAGTCTTAAAATTGGATACAAAGAACACAATTAAACAAATGAGTCAAACATATTATATTTGTTCATTGATTTATTGTTGATTGAGGGAAATTGTCCAGAACAACATACATATATATATGGCAACAGTAGTTGAATCTTTGATTTCAGTAACTGGTGTCCCTCCCTTGGGCAACAATAATTGCTACTAAATGTTTCTGATAATTGTTGATTACTGATGTAGTTTGGCTTGGAGGAATTTTAGTCCATTAAAAGCCCACTCCTCCTTATAGAACAGCTTCAGCTCAGGGATGTTGGTGGGCTTCCTGGCATGAACTGCCTACACCTTGTCCTTCCACAACATTTCTATAGAATTTTTGTAGAATTAATGCCAGGACTTTGACATGGCCAGTCCAAAACATTAACTTTCTTTTTATTTAACCATTCTTTGGTCAGACAATTTGTGTCTTTGGGTTATTGTCTTGCTGCATGAGCCACTTTCTCTTGAGCTTCAGTTCATGGACAGATAATCCTGATATTTTCCCGTAGATATCCCCAAATAATGTTGCTGGTTGGAAACCAGCTGTGAAGATTGCAAATCACAAGTACGTGACTTCAGAATGTTGCAGCTGTGAGCTGGTTGCCCAGAATGCAATCATATAACCACGGAGGTGGTACAACAGTCATAACTTCAAAGATAGGTCACAAATCTGGTTGTTGTAACTTTGAAGCATCATTAAATGAGCAGTTGAACACAAGCAATATTTGTAGCTTTAGATCAGGAGTGTCAAACTGGATTTCTTTGAGGGCTGGATCAGCATTGTAGTTCTCCTACGCGGGCTGGCCAGGTTAGGGAGATGGGATGGATGCCTCCTGTAGCACTTTGCCGGCCAAAATGGGGTACGAGGGCGTGTGTGGCCCCCCTGCACCCCGTTTTGGCTGGCAGAGTGCTGCAGGAGGCCATCCAGGCCGAAAATGGGGCACGGGAAGCTACGTGCAGCCTTCCGCGCCCCATTTTGGCTGCCAGAGCCGATCCGTTGCTGTTTCCAGGCTGACCCCGCGGGCCAGATTTAAGCACCCTGCTTGAATTTGACACCCCTGCTTTAGATCATTTTCCTCCATGAAGTATAATGTTTTTTTATCTCATTTGCTTAATTGAGTTCTCTTTATCTAGTTTTAGGAGAAAATGTGAAGAATAGATCACATTTTAGGTCCTATTTATTGAAATACTGAACATTCAAAAATGCTCAGAAACTCTGCTTGGTAATCAAGTAATTTACTCTTCATTCAGTATATCAGCAATAAACTGATTCTCTACTAAATTGACTGGCAATCTCTCCTTCTCTTTTTACCTTTATTCTTTAGGACCCAAATCAGTGGTAGCTAACACTGAAAATATTTATTTTCCAAAGAAAGAAGCTGTTACATTTGATCAGGCCAACCCTTCATTAATACTGGGTGAGTATATTTGTAATGACTTCTTCAACGTTTTGTGCAAAAAGCATTTTTTCTGGCATATTATTCTTGAAAAATTTTTTTTAATCTCTTGGTACTTACAAACTTCTTCACTTTAATTACATGTCTGAGTTTAAATATAGAAAGAGAATTTATGTTTTTAATAGAGTGAAGCTGCTTTTGCTTCTCATAAAGTATGTGTATTGCAAGTCAGTTTTTTCCAAGAATTTCTGTTTCCCCAACAATGCTCTGTTTTCTCCTTTTGGAGAAAATATTGGACTGGAGTAATCCTAAATTTGTTGTGTTTACTTTTTTGTCTTTCTGAGAAGCTATCAGGCATAATGTTCCCTGGGTAACCGTTTTGTTGTCAGGCTGAACATTAAAAGCTCTGCCTGCTTTCTCCTCTCTACATAGCTGAAGACATCGTAAGAGGAAAGCGGTGTTAATCCATGGTGGAAAAAATAAAATAAAAAAATCCAAAGAGCAGCTTTTCTGACTACCAAATTTTATGCAAAGAGTTGCACTTACTTCATCAGATGTCTAGAGTTTTTAGGTTTTTAATCCCATCTTTTCTTACATATAACTCAAGCCAGCAAACTTACCTAAAACAATTCCCTGCTGATTTCCCCACAACAACAATCATACGAGGTGTGTTGGGCTGAAAGAGAGTGATTGGCTCAAAATCACCCAATCAGACTTCTTGCCTTAGGCAAGACTAGAACTCACGGTCTCCTGGTTTCTAGCCTGCTGCCTTAAACACTATACCAAACTGGTTTTCTGTGCACTCTCTGTGTAAAGTGAGCTGCAACTCTTGAAAGTGCTAACCAATACAATATAAACCATTTTTGTTCTTGAAACATCAAAGTTAATTAATTTTATGTTACCACATGAATAGCATTAATTATTGCAGAAAATAGTTCAAATAGTCTTCTGAAAACCTGGATTCCAATAAATCTGAATTAGCCAACTCATGATACCTTCTCTGACACAACAAGTCTCTTTAGGTGGGGCACCTATTTGCTGCATCATCACAACTTAGATTGCAGTTCTGATATATCAGTTATATCCGAAAGTATAAATGTTAATGGTAAAAATTTGGTTTTCAAAAGCTGTCAGTAGGTTTTTACTCATTACTTCCCTGATCTTATAACCATTCCTAGCTTTGAAAGTATTCATAAGACCTTCCAAATTAAGAATGGACATAGAGTTTTGAGATAGCGGAAAGTATCTCGAGGCCACAGTACCAAAGTCTGATGATACCAAAGTTTTATGAAGTTAATTTCAAGGACTCAGGATTTCAGAAAGCATTGCATTGAAAGGCATAGCTTTAGTTCAATAATCACTATTTATTTCAGTTTTTGACCAGCATAATATCCCAGTAGAGACTGTGTTGATTAGCAGTTATTTTCTCCAGATCCTTGCTGGTACTTGGGAACCCAAAGCATGTGTTTCTACCAATTTTTAATACAAGCTTAAAGCAATTATAAATCATCTTCATTTACTTTTCATAATTTTTCACTTGTACTTCAATCTTAAATATATTTGTTTGAAAATTGGTTCTACTGGGTCTTATTTTCCCTGCTAAATATGCCTGGGACTACAGCTTCTACATAACACCTGATAATTTATAAGCTATTTTGGATTAGAAACTGGTGATAGACTGTAGATATATTACTATTCCATGTCTGCAGCAAATTTATTGCTTGTGGGCAGTTTTATAGTGTGTGGAAGTTACACCTAATTTGAACATAATGATGGAAATACCAACAAGTCATGCATGGATGAAGTATGGTGGGTTTGTCTCTAGGCCAGGGGTGTCAAACTCGTGTCATCATGGCGTGGTCACATGATATATCGTGACTTTTTTCCCCTTCGCTAAACTGGGTGTGGCCAGCACATGAGAAATCTGACCTGCGGACCGTGAGTTTGACAGCCCTGCTCTAGGCTATCTCAGTTTTTAAACTTTTTTTGAAAGTTAGTAAAATGCGTTTTATAAACTGAAATTCATTAATTTATATAATTAATGCACACAAGTTGATGTTAAGGAATGCTCATACCAGATTGACTTTGGTCCATTCAGTAGTTATAAGAAAAATAATGCACTATTTTTATAACAAGGAATTGTAGAGCTAACTGGAAACTCATTTCAAATTATCTGACCTCTCCCATGCAGGTAAGATGAAAGAACTAAATGGAGATGTACCTGAAGAACAACAGTTAACTGAAGATGATCTCGATGTTTTAGAAAAGATGCTATCTATAATGTGCAGTGTGTCCATGGAAACACCCACACGAGAGCAGCTGAAAACTTTGTGGAAAGCGATTAACTGGCCAAATGGTATGCAGTAATTGTTGAGGACAGATCTCACAAATTATATGGACTAAAGGCAGTATCTTAATACATCCTTTTAAGTAAGCCATTTTTATCCCACACTTAACCTTAGATCGGTATACTCCATATTTAAAGTTGAGAATTTTTTTGTATAGCTACATACATATTCAACATGCTCTTTCCTTTTGGAGTAAGCAACATTATGCAGAGTATAAAAAAGGAGTAAAAATAATATGCAAAAGAAATTCAAAGCATGAGAAAGGAGAAAAGAGAATCTAGCTAAAGCTACTTTACTCTAAAGCCATTCATTTTATACCTCCACATCTTCCTGTCCTTACAAACCATCCTTTTTTCTAATATATCATATTCTGATTCATAACTTGCTTCCCCCCCCCCCCTTTAAAATTCTTAGTTCTCTCTTTTGGAAGATGTGATCTCCACCCAATCATAATTGTTTTCAGTCTTCTCCTTCCTCTCAACTCTTTCTCCATTCATAATATTTACAGAAAGCCCCAAATATATAAACTCTTAAGCAGTGTAGATGTAATTCTGCTCAGCTATTGGAATAGTGAGAGTTACCAATTTACTGACAATTCTGTACAATTTAATAGGAAAACCATTAACTGCTTCTGTATTTCTGTTTTTAGACTTTGTCTTTCCAGCACTAGATATTCTTCGATTAGCAATCAGGCATCCCAGCGTGAACGAAAGCTTCTGCGGCGAAAAGGATGGCCTTCAGTTCAGCAGTCATCTCATCAAATTCCTGAATCCTGGAGGAAAGCAAGCCAACCAGATGCTGGCTCTGCGAATTTTATGCAATTGTTTTATTCACCCAGTTGGCCAAAATCTCATGATGGCACAGGGGGACTCCATAATGTCACAAGCAATAGAACTGAAGCTGAGCAGCAATAAGAACATTCATATTGCACTGGCTACGTTGGCTTTAAACTATGCCATTTGTCTACATAAGAGTAACAACATTGAGGGCAAAGCTCAGTGTTTGTCAGTAATCAGCACAGTCATAGAGGTAGTGCAAGACCTTGAAGCTATTTTTAGACTGCTTGTGGCTCTTGGGACATTGATCAGTGATGATTCAAATGCTGTACAATTAGCCAAGTCCCTAGGAGTTGATTCTCAAATTAAAAAGTATTCCTCTGTATCAGAACCAGCTAAAGTAAATGAATGCTGTAGATTTGTTCTTAATTTGCTGTAAACCCTTCCCTTTGGGGGAAAAAAACACTTGGGAGTCTAGGACTATATCAAAGATACCCATTTTCGTATTTTACAAAAAAAAAAAAAGAATATTGTGGGCAAACTCTCTGGAAATGAAATGATCTGAATAAATTTTTTTGCACTGATTTTAAAAGTGTTTTTCTTTTGAAGCTGTTAAATCCATGCTTATTTTAAAGATAATTTTAGTAGCTTCTGTGGGTTAGGAGTAACAAAAATTACTAAGGAACTCTTGATTCATTGACATGTAGGACACATTTACTGCTGCTTTTCATCAAGCAGAAATCACTTGCAGAATGGATTCTTGTTTCATTGAGTGCCTCCATTTTGGTAAAACCATCCAGAATTGATTTGTATCTGGGATTATTAGATCCCCAGGGCTACAAAGAAGAGGGGACTGAAAAGTTCTCTTGAGCAAGCAGAAATTTTCTCACAATCCACTGAGAGAGCTGGAAGGAAAAGTTAACTACATTTAAGTTTTCTATTTTGGAAGAAATTCCAGCAATATGTTTTGATATTAGTTCCTTGCTTATTCTATGAGCTTTTACATTGTATGACACTACTAATAGTAGTCTTGATTCTTTATGAAACTGGGGATATGTCAGAAAGTTGACTTCCCACATATAGAAGGTGTCTTTTTAACCACAGTTCCAGAAAAATCTAGCATACCAGGAAATAGGTCTTTTGTATATCCAGGTGTACTGTGCTCTTTTTCATTTTTGGTTGTCTTTCTATAGAATGTTTCTTCAGAGTACATATAGTTCTATCTTTCTCTGAATTTAGTGATAATCTTCCCAGTGTTGAGTGCAGTGTTATCTTCAGCCAGCCAGATTTGCAAGAATAATGCTACAAAGTATGAGCTGTCTCATTCATATTGATGAAATGCTCATTCTAAAGTCTAAGCCCTTATACCTAAATGTCAGCATTATTTCTTAGTTCCTTATCAGAAACATGCAGCTCCTATGCTTATCATTTCTTGTGGATTTAGAAATGCAGCCGTAATGCTAAATATGCAAATTATTTCCATTCTGAATGTTCTCAATTTATTTTGGGAAGTTTCCTTTATAGGAGGTGGTTTCTTATGGAAATTATAAGTAAATTTTGTGTGAGACCTATCAAGTTTCAAAATCAAAGTCTGAATATCTTATTTAACAGGGTTAATAAGATATTCAAACTTTCATATATCCTGCTAAGACATAAACAGATTGCAAACCACAATGTTGGGTTTGAGAACATGTGTCAAACTATTATCCACTGTAGCATAACAAGTAGCCCTAGCCATTATGGAATACAACAATTGTATAGGAATTGTGTAGAAATACAACAATTCCTGTGTTGTATTTGCTTCCCTGTATTCAAACAACCCCCAAATCATTCTACCATATGAATGTGATATATTTGAAACAACCAAATTGACTAATTCTGATCATAATGAACAAGACAGTAGTTAAAAAATTACGTGAGCGGGATCCTTGGTGCTCTCTGAACTTGGTTGTTTTCTTATAGATGTTTCATTACCCAAAGTAGGTAAACATCATCCATACTTATCATCACTGGGAGTCCACACACTTCTCTAAATTACAGAAAGTTTCCTTAGACTTCCTGTAATGGTATAAAAGGAGTGTTCCCAAACTGGGAATGGTATAAAAGGAGTGTTCCCAAACTTTTCTGTCTTAGATTTAGTGCCTGTATGCAAAACAATCAGAATGTCATAGGTTAAGTTTGAGTAACAAATAATATCTTTGCATCAGATATTAATCTGCAATTGGTTTAGTTTGCATAACACAGCTGAAACTGTTCAAAGTTATGGAAATAAAAATGTGAGTGGTTCAGCAGACATATATCTTACTGCTTTAGATGGTTGTAGTTCTTCTCTATTGCTTTATACAGTTACCAGATGATGATGATGATGATGATGATGAAGAAGAAGATGGGACCTCTGACTCTAAAAATCATAGGCATAAAAGATGAACACATTACACTCACCTCTCTTCATTTTAAGAGAGACTGCTGGTATAGCTACCTTTCGGTATCTATAGTTAAAGGTACCAATGTTTGCTTTGGATTGCTATGAAATTGTCCTATTGCCTTGCTGTCAGTTCCACATTCAAAATGTTTCCATATTCTCTGCAAATAGTTTTAGAAAGCTGCTAGGATCAAGACAGAACATTTGCAGGCAGATATATCAGCTCAAGCAGAATAGATTTACTCTCCTCGAAGGGCCAAAGCAACTACCTGGAAACCTGGTAGATACATTCCTCCAACCCTATAAAAATATCTGATTACTGAATTCCCCTACTACAAGAAATATGCAGAAAACATAGCCAAGTCTCCAGGGACTTCCTAAAGGCCAGCAGCCTCTGTGCTAGATTTTTATATACATTCTTCAGATTTTTATGGGACCTTACCAAACGTATTATCGAGTCACAGAATACATCTGAGCTCATGGACTATATAGTTAAAATCATGGATATTCTGTTAAACAATATTGAAAAGGTAAAGGTTTGCCTTACCCAGTCATGTCTGACTCTAGAGAGCAGTGCTCTTCTCCATTTCCTAGTTCCTTCAGCCAGCATTGTTTGAAGACACTTTCATGGTCATATGGCTGGCATGACTATACATTGAGGCACACGGAACGCCATTACCTTCCTACCAAAATGGTACCTATTTATCTACTTGCATTTGACTGCTTTCAAAATTGCTAGGTGATCAGGAACTGGGGCAAGAACAGGAACTTGCCCCACCACATGGTACTTGGGTCTTGAAGTGCAACCTTTGGGTCAACAAGCCAACCTCTTAACCGCTGGGCCAAAAAAAAAAGTGCAATTATGAATCTTTTTGAGTGTTTTTACAAAGATTTTTCTCAAAAGTGAGCAATTTTCATACAGTATATTGAAAGGAAATACCATTACATTTGTATTTTCAATTATAATGCAACAGGTACAAATAACAGAACTGAGCATGGTGTTCATAGATTCAAATATTGTTTAGACTGGAACCATTGAAATTCATAGATCACAATTGTGATGCTCTGCCAAATCATACAAATTGTAGAACCCTACTTTTCACAATATCAACATTGTGCAAAATTATAAATCAAAGCAAGGATTCTCATAAAATTTTACAGGGGAACACACAAATCTCAGATTTCATAATAATCTATGTTCATGATTAATAACTGACTTTAACAGATTAGCTATTAGGTGAGACAGTGGGAAAAAATAACCATCTGTGATTGTTAAGGTACAGTCCCCTTGGACAAACTTTATTTATTATACTGTAGTATCTAATGCTATTATTATTATTATTATTATAGTAATAAAATAAATATTTTATTTATTATTAGATAGTAGTATCTAATAATAAATCAGATTTGTCCAAAGGTAGTGTACTATAACAATCAAGGGTCTATTTTTGGCTTCACTGAGCCCCAAAACCTCAGTATGACCCACAAAATCTTTTGCTTTTTTCATTATTTTTATACTGCTTCCACATGAAAATACCACCAACTCACAGAATATATTTGAATCCATGAAGTAATTCATGCTTCGTCATAAATTGCCCCAAGGAAGAGTATTTGTTTTCACTAAATCACTTAGTGAAATCAAATTTGACATAGGTTTTTTTTGTTGATTGCCTTGAACTGCACATAAACACAAGAAGATACCCATTTTAAATAAATGCATGGATTCTTAAAGAATGTCAGGCTTTTATATATTTGGATGGTTCCATGAAGAACAGAATTTATTAATTTTTGTAGGCTATCATACTACCGGTCATTATTAACCTGCATGTTTCTTTAGACCCTCTATCTATCCTGCCCTTTTCATGTAAATGGTACAACTGCTTATTTTAGATCTTAAAAAAAAAACACTGTTCATTTTCAAATGCTGGCATTTATTCTTTTTACTTGTATGATAACCAATGAGCCTGGGAATTTAGGATGAATTAGAGTACTGGATGTGGGCTAAATGGTAGCAACCTGAGCAATTGAAGCCGGAATAGTTCTAAGGTCAGCTTTGGGCTCATAATAATACAGGTAGTCCTCAACTTACGACCACAATTGAACCCAAAATTTCTGTTGCTAAGTGAGATATTTGTTAAGTGAATTTCGCTCCATTTCACAACCTTTCTTGCCACAGTTATGTGAATCACTGCAGGTGTTAAGTTACTAACACAGTTGTTAAGTGAACCGGGCTTCCCCATTGACTTTCCCTGTCAGAAGGTTGCAAAACACGAACCCAGCAACCGTCATAAATATGAGTCTGTTGCCCAGTGTCTGAATTTTGATCCCATGACCATGGGGATGCTGAAATGATTAGAAGTGTGAAAAATGGTCATGTCGCTTTTTTCAGTGCCCTTGTAAAAAAAAAAAACCAAACTCTTTGCCAATTGCATCCAAATAAAAGATGCTTCTATCTTTCTATTTAAGATTTATATCTCTATGGCGAAGAAGTCGCAAGAATGACGTAAGCAAACTGCGACAGGGGTCCAGCTGAGCGTAACGCGCGGATCACTGAACCCGCCAGTCGCGAGATGGCTGTTTGATGCGGTTATTTATTTATTTTTCAAAAGCCTTTCAAGGAACTGCCACCGTTTGGGGGAGGCGGGCGCCATGACGGGCCGTAAATTCTCTAAAGAGAAGAAGCGACATCGCTCCCGTTTAAGCGGCCCAGAGGAAGGAGGCGGCATCAGCGAAAGGAAACGGCGCAGCACCGAGGCAACCCGCGGCCTTCCGGAGGTATCTCATAAACAGTCCACCAGCCTTGCGAGGGGAGAGTGGCTGAATCACGCAGGCGCAGAGTACAGTGATCGGAGTCACGTGACAGGGAGGCGCGGCTTCAGCCTCTCCCTTCCCGCGCCTGTTTTGGCGGGATAATGGCTGTCTTGTTTTTTTACCTCTTTTTAAAACACGCATCACATCAAATAAGGGGTCGCGAAACGAGAAAAAAAAAAAAGCAGAAAAGCCACTAAAGGAAAATCCGTATCTTAGTTCAATCAAATCAAAAGTGGGGTGGGAATCAAATCAAGTGATTAGATTGTGAAGTGAGCTCACCGCATCAATGGTACCTTTTAATAGCATTTCTTACTCAGAAAAGGTGCTGACAGGCTGCTGGTTTTCTGGAAATCTGAAGACAGGTAGCACCTTTTCTGAGTAAGAAATGCCATTAAATGATGTTATCGCTTCTAAACTGCCCGTGTGTTGAGTGAACCCAGAAGATTGGTTGAGGGAGGTAAATTCTAGTTAACCATGAGCAGATGTGCTTCGGGAAAGCCTCCGTTGCCATTAACACGCAAGCTGCTTTATTCTCTGAAACTTAATAAGGCAAAATATTCTTAGAAAGTACTTAAAATATTAAGAAGCTAAACTAGGCCATCTTAGAAGAGAAATTAGTGCTTTTTGTCTATGGAGATTCTCAATGATCCAGGTCATGGTTGTCCCAGAGGTGCTTTTTTAGTAGTCCAGTTGCCTCTTGAAAAAGCACCTTTAGGGCTTTTTTTGTTACACAGAAGCAAGAGTATCAAGTGTATAGATTAGAAAGGAATGGAAGGACAAATGTTAAGGCTCATAGCATCAGAGATACAGTATGCCAATTAGAACATGAGAAATTTGGCTATTTTATTTATTTTTTCTGTCTGTCTATCAGATCTATCTATCTTAATATCTGTCTATATTTCTATCTATATCTATCTATCTATCTATCTATCTATCTATCTATCTATCTATCTATCTATCTATATATCTATCTATCTATCTATCT
>JANHJO010002786.1:117169-132134 GCA_032468235.1 Pseudoxyrhopus heterurus
TTCAGACTATGGAGTAATTCATACCAAAAGGAATCAGTAGCCTTTGCTTCAAGTATGCAAAATAAATACACTTTGCTTAGAATTACAAAGTTTGATCATTTTGACTCTATGAGTATTTAGATACTTTTGCATCATCTGAAAAAAAGAAACATCTTTAGTTTCTGTCAAGTCATAGGTAGGTTCATATAGGCTTCCTTTCCTGCAGAAGAACAACAAAACGATTTAGGAGGAACCAGAAGAGAATTTGAGACTGATGGTACTGCAAAGTAGAACACAACAGGAAAACTGAGAAAGAAGTGGTTCCTACTGCTGGGTTATCTTTAGCTTTTGATCTCACTTAGGGCTCCCCCAAGCACTTTCTAAGTCCATGTGAGCCATGGCAAGAGTGAGGCTGAAAGGCATAGGCAGGCGAAGGAGCAGAGAAGTTTATTTTGGAATAACTCTATTTAGGGGTCTATTTCGTAAAGAAGTTATTTCAAACACCGAGTTAATTCAAATCTCTTTCCTAAATCAGATAGTACAACTTGGCTCATGTCACAAGCCAAGTTCAGCGGGAACAAGAGGGGGGTCTTGGACAACTTGGTGCGGCCTACTTGCCATGGCCAACTCACTGCAGCCAATTCGTTGCGGCCAACCCGCCATGGCCAATTTGTGGCAGGATGGCCTGCCGTGGCCAACTCACCCTGGGCCAACTTGCTGCGGGATAATTCAACAATTCAATGTTAAGTGTTTAAAATAATTAAACATTATTTTAATATTTGACATTCACACTTTATTTTGTCCCTCCTTTTGCATCCATTCTTTAATGATTCTATTCCACCATTTCTTCAATATTAGTGTAACTCTTGTCTCACAGCAAGTTGTCCTGCGGCAAGCTGACTGGCGAATTGTCCTGCAGCAAGTTGGCCACAGCGAGTTGTCCTAGACCCCACTGTTGTTCCCAGCTGAACTGGGTTTGTGACATGAGCCAATATGTACCATCTGATTTAGGAAAGAGATTTGAATTGGAAATAACTTAGTGTTTGAAATAACTTCCTTACTTGACCAAGTTGCCAGAACCTTTGCCTTGTTTTCTAAGACTGATTACTTGGACCTGTAACATGGTTTGTATACTAATCCTATTCTTTTCTGCTGAGCTATTTTGCTGCTTGCTGACATTGTAAATCCTGTCTCTGCTTCATCATTGTTCTTGCTTGGCTATATGAAAAACGTAGCAAATCCTATCTGCCTGCCAAAAAGCTCAGTCATCCTGTGCAGGAGCTTAGCACTTTGGGTAGAAAGAACAAATGTCGCATGGCAGGGATATAAGTGAAATTAGAGAAATGGAGGCCAGGAGACACTGTTTTTCTGTCATTGTTATGGAATCGTCTTCCTGAGATTTGCTCCATATTTGTAACAATCCGGAAACTAAATAAAATGGAACTCTTCTGAAGAATGATTGGTAACTAGTTCGCTATTGCCATTTTTAGTTTACCTTCATTATTTAAGTTGATTGTGTTCTTTTAGTATTTATTTTGTTATTAGTTTATTCATTTTTATGATTAGTATTATTTTAATTATGCATTTTTTATTAATAATTAGTTGCTTTTTTATTTTATCTTTTATGTATGTTTGGGAAGCTGCCATGGTCTCTTGATTTGGTGAAATGGTAGTAGAACAATTTATACTGTATTGTACAAAAGTAGAATGAACAAACTATCAAATAAGTCATTTGTTTTTTAATTACACAAAATAAAGATGGGACCCTAGAGCATTGCCTTGTCCTATGAGCTAAGCCTCTACTATATCTATTTTAGTGCTGTTTATTCCACCATGAATGCCCTCCATGTATATAGAGTTTAATCCCCAGAATCATCTGGACAGCTTAGTCATTGGGAGTTGACGTTCATGCATCTAAAGGGCGAGAACATGTTGCTAAGTGAGACATTTGTTAAAGGAATTTTTCCCCATTTTACAACCTTTCTTACCTTTAGTTACCAAAGTTTGTTAAATGAATCACTGCAGTTGTTAAGTTAGTAGCACGGTTGTTAAGTGAATCTGGCTTCCCTATTGACTTAGCTTATCAGAAGATCACAAAAGGTGATCACATGACACCGAGACAATGCCACCATCAAAAATATGAGTCAGTTGCCAAGAGGCTTAATTTTGATCACGAGACCAAGTGGATGCTGCTACAGTCATAAGTGTGAAAAACGGTCATGAGTCACTTTTTTCAATGTCGTTGTAATGTTGAACAGTCACAAAACGAACTGTTGCAAATCGAGGACTACCTGTACTGACATGCATGTAACTATTCCTACAATTTCAAATTTAAGATTTGGCAACTGATCATATCAGGGATTGAAACCTAGGACTTTTTTCATGCAATGTATGCAAAAAGCACTGGATTTTCACGCAAAGTATGCAAAAAGCATCTTCTCCCTTATTCCTGCGTCTTACAGAAAGGAGAGCAACTCCCTTTTTTTTTATACTGTATCTTCCATCAACATTGTCTGTCTATGAAAATAGCCTTTCAGTTCATTCCTCAAGTATATAAACCAGCCCAATCTTCTGCCAGACCTACAGATAAAGACAAGGAAATTGTATTGCAGGAGAGAATGAGAAACCAGTGCTGGGATTTGAGGAAGATATTATATGATTTGGATGAAATAAAGCCAAAGTCTGAATAGAAGTGAAGTGATGGCAGGTGTTGATAGAGAAGGTCAGTTACTGTCGGGAAAGCAAGATAGGACTGGAATATAAACATCAAACATCCATTTACTCTGTCCTTATGAAGAAAGCATAAATTCTATTTTGTAATTGCAGTATGAATAGAGATTTGCCAGTGCCCTTACTTGGCATCAAGGGCAGTTCCTCCCACTAAAGATGTGATTACTGAGACATTGTTTGGATATTGAATAGCTCAGGCCAAGTTAGTAGTCCCAAATGTATAGATATGGGCATTTAAAGAAGCATGTTCATTAATTATACTATGCTTTTGTTGTGTGATACATTGATATATTCCTAAAGCAGCAGAGTCTTTTTTGAAATTGTGGATTCCCAATGAACACTATGCAAAACAAGAGTGTTTGTATATGTTGCAGACAAATACAGTAATTGTCTATAATACAACTAAAATAAGACACTTCTAGCAAGTGTAGGGGAATGTAGTTGGAATCTCTCTAAATATAGGGAGATTTAAGATTAATATTTTCAGAGTCAGAGTTGCTCACAAATGTAATACTTTTTTCTTACTTTGCAAATTAAAAATTGGAAGTTGTTTTGCAGGTATCTTTTATGTTCATCTTAATGGGGATTGTTTTTGTTTATTCAAATTATATGGTTGCACAGTTCAAAATACCAGATCAGTTTACAGCAAATTTAGAACCAAGTGCAGTATCAAATCTTAAAAACAAGTAGGGACAATCACTCAATGCCATAAAACATACTCTAAAGATGTCTCAGATTTTGTCTCACTCAGTGTCCTGGCCCAATTCTTATGGGAATAGCCAGCTTTTCAATGCTTTCTGAAAGGCCAACAGGATCTCCATTCGTATTTTGGCACATAAGCTGTCCAATCAAGTTATTGGGTGGGGTGGGGAGGCAAGCAGGCACCATGACAATGAAAGCATTCTTTCTGGGTCCATCAGATAGCATTGCTTGATGGAAAAGACTTCGTGTCTGCCAACTCTGTTGGATTTGTTGGGTTGGAGTTCCCAGGTAAACCATACATGAAGCACAACTAGATGAGCTAAGTCTATTTTATTGTAAGGCTACATTAACAGAATTTTCAAGTCTAAAAATGCAGACTTCCTACCTGCCACTTTTAACTGCTAGACCCGTTAGGGCAGGTCCTTTCTAAGTTTCTTTCCTTGACCTTCGATGATTGTGAGCTTCTGTCTCTCTTGCCTGATAGTTTCCCAGGCAGCATCTCTTCTCTCCTTTTCTCAAGATTATCCATCCATTCCACTATATGTTGGGACAAGCAGAATTAATAAGAGACAGATGGTTTGCATAACTCAGCCTTGTATCATGAAGAGGTTTACAGATGGCAGCTTTTTAAATTGAACCTGGAAGTTTATTGGAAGCCAGTGCAGCTCACAGAGAGGTGGATTAACATGGGCATGTCAAGGTATGTCCATAACTTCCCATGATGCCACATTCTGGACCAGATGTCGGTTCTGAGTGGCCAGATGACAGCTTACACAAACATAAAACTTTGTCTATGCTTATTAGCAATGGTTTTACAGGGTTCCATGTTGAAGATGATAGAGTTCTTGTGCATGAGGAATAGCGATAGTACTTAGGCTTATATACCATTTTGCAGTGCTTTCCAACCCTCTGTAAGCAGTTTTACAGAGTCAGCATCTGCCCCCCAACAATCAGGGTCCTCATTTTACCCATCTCGGAAGGATGGAAGGCTGAGTCAACCTTGAGCTGGTAAGAATCGAACTATTGGCAGTCGGCAGAATTAGCTTGCAATACAGCATTCTAACCACTGCACCACCGGGGCTCCTGACATAAATGTGGGGTATTTTTTTCCTTGGGTGTAAATATGGAGTAACTACTAGACAGCTGATGCTTATCTTAAAACAACCTGGTACTCTTCTGGGAAAGAGTACACCTTTGGAGCTTGCAGTGCCAACTGTCTATAAAATGCAGATACTTTCTTTACCTGATTGCAATTAGAGGTTGCTTATTTCACGCTCACTTCTGAAACAGATGGACTACCTGTTCCTTGACAGTAATAACAATATTCATTGGTAAATAACATTAAGACAGAAAAATGCTATCATATTGACTTTTTATTTTAAGGTGAGAGTGGGGTGGATTCTGACAGTGATGAGGAGATCAATGGTGCTGAAGAAAAGACAATAGTCGAACCAGCCAGTCAGTAAGTAATTGCCATAAATTAATTATATTTGTTCTTAGATAGTTTGCTTTTAATTTTGTCTTGTATTAAAACTTCATCTGGAAATACTCGTAAAACGTCAGCAAAATTCCAGCTAAAACTTTGTCAAAACATTGGACGAACTGTAGAAATGTTGGTGAAAATTTATGAAATCTTGCTGCAGTATGACAAATGAACAACTGTTGTGGATATTGCAAAAATCAGAGAAATGAAAGCCTGCAAAATTCCATATAAAGCCTCAGTGAGCTCTATGGGATGTGCAAATAAACACAATATTGCATGACAAAATATTGTGAAATCTAGATGAAAATACCCTAAAAAATAAAGGACTGCAATGATGGTTAATTCTATAATTGTTTTCTGTCATTTTCTAAAATGTGATAAATAGTAAATGTTTTAGAGTATTTGCTGTGTGATTCAGTTAGAATAGTACTTTTTAAAATATTGATCTTGCACAATAGGACCTTATCTACTAATAATATTTTGCATATTTTTTATTTTTATGGTTTCTCTAATAGTGCTTTTTAATTGAACTTTGAGCAAATACTATTAAATCAAGAAGTAAAATTGCTCATCTACTAGATTCAAATATTAGAATTCAGATATTCCTCATAGGTATTTTAATCAGCTGTCCAGAATTGTTAGGAATCAGGGTGCATTCAAATTTGATAAATAAATCGATCACCTCTTCATGTATGCTGTATGCTTCTCCTTTAAGAACAGCTTTTTTTCTTGATTGCATATGTGTACATAGTGAACTTATTTATTTCAAAGTAAATCCTAATCTTTAATGTTGTTCCTCTGAATGTACATAGAATTGCAGTCTTCAATTGGGAGTCATTGCATTCTGAACTGCATTCATAGGAGGGAATGGCATTATAAGTATTGAACCTGATCTTGAATTCTAAGCTGCTTTGATACACCTGGGAGCCAGAAAGATACACATTCCAACAGTATCCCTTGTAAAGAGATTGTATTACTTCTCAGGATAATCATTTTGAGTTATCTGAGGTCCTTGCTAAAATACATCTTTTGTAGATCTGATTTCTCTTTCTGCCTCTCCAATCTAATATAAGCCTATAACTGACTTGTTTAACGGGAGTTATAAAACTTCAAAAGATACACACATATGCTAATAGGACAATTTTATAGAGCTATTGTAAAATCATAGCAGGAAAGGAAGAAAAATCAACTTAATCTAAGGCATTTTACCTTCATTGGCTTTTCCATCAGTGACTTTGAAATGATCTGTTTTCTTATTTTTTATTTTAAAAAAGGAAAAAACGACCAGGCAATATTTAGTAAAGTCTTTTGATATAAATAGGTATGGGGAATAATAATGTTTTTTAAACATATTTCTTTGTTGGAATTTCTATGCCGCCCATTTCCAGAGGACTCCGGGCGGTTGTGAGTAGGTTGTGAGAAAGCAACATTTCCCCATAAATAAATACTTGTAATGAATCTCTGTCAGCAAGACCTTAAAGTCTTGAACAATATTCATTTATGTAAAAAGGCTGTAATAATGACTTTATCAGTTGGCGTAGTTTGGTTAAAATGAAAATTAAGTGGGAAATGTGGTCCCTAAAATTTATACTATTTAGCCACAAGATGGCAGAAAATGCATGCATATTAAAAGACCAATTGCAGCCCTACATCAGAAATTCTGTATGTGACAGCAAAGAATTGCTCAGCGTTAGTGTTTGGACAACACATTGTCTTATTAGTATATGTACAGTTCTGTTCTGCTGAAGTGGTTGATAGAAACCAGGTACTACATTTTTCTTCCAGATAGTTTTATATCAGACTCTTCAGATGTCAGAAAAATGACAGAGTTAAATAGGTCGGCTGTAACCATTTCCACGACCTCTACTACAAACCATGTTATTAGAACTAAAGAAGTTATTGTGTGGCTGCCGAACGAACAATTTTGAGTCCCAAATGAAATTTGCCAGCAGGTTTCAAGGAAGAAAAAATTGCATTATTTTGGAACCCATACCCTCGGATAGTTTCTTCCTCAATAAAAGTAGATTTTGCCCAACCATCCTTTTAGTTTGCTGATGGGGAGTGCTTGATTATAGCATTACTATCTAATTCAGGAATTGAAGTCTTTATCCTATGTTCAGTTAGAAAAGAGGAAATAAAAAACTAGGGGTATCGTTGTCAAGTACCCTTCTCCTGTTTGCCACATGTATGAAAAATCTATTTTTAGTCTGGTTATAATATTCTTTGAATAGTTGGTATTTAACTTTGCATTGGAAGGGCACTGCAATTTTAAGGACTTAAATTTGAATTTAATTCTAATGAACTGTTTGCATGTCCAGCTGTATGTTACTGTTGATGTTTTGCATAATCAAAATAGGTAGACATAGGTAAAATGTGAATGGTATGGTATTGTGGTATGATATTGTTATTTTACAAACAAGGACTCCTATGGCATCTAAAATATTGCCAGAATTATTATGGTACAAGATTATTCCATGATAAAATTAGTCCTCCGGGAGTGGGGCAGCATATAAATATCAACAATAAATTTGAAGAGCAGAAGATTCTTTGCTGTTTTTGTTTAACTCTGACCTGCAGTGTCATTGAATGTTTTGATTGTGTATGTATATTAACATAATATGTACTTTGCAATTGTTAGACAAAATAATTCAGGTGTGAAATTACTTATATAAATATAAAATAATTTTATGACTAAAATGCTCATTAAGCTCAGCAACTGGACTAGCCTGCTTTGATTTCAAAATCCTGTGGAGAGCTGTATTCTGTTATCTCAAATGTGTTTTGTAGTCTTTCTTTTCCCTTATTGCTTTGTATAAAAACAATTAAACAATAGATAAGGTGCCTCCATTTAACAGTTTCCCCTCACTGTACAGTAGAAATCTTCACATTAAGGTGAAAGCATGTAAAAATCTCTTAAGTTGGCCTCTCATCAACACTTCAGAAAATGTGTTATTTTTCTTTCAGTTCTGTATAAAACTGTCAAATGTATAAGGCTCTTTAAGAGATGTCCTTGCCACAGCTTTGAGCTAGGGCTAGGCTATTCCTTGTTGCAGATTGTATAATTGCCTTTCCTGAAATCATTTTTCAGTTTTGAGAATAAAAGCTAAATTACTGTTAAAATGTATTCCTTATCATCACTGTTATGGTAGCAATGGTGTTAGCAGTTGCAAATGTAGCATTGAGCAGCACTGCATGTAAGGTTTGAATTTGGTTCTTTATGCAGCAGTTCTCTGAGAATTAAACCCTCAAGTGGGTTTTACGTTTAGTTCTTATCCAACACAGTGGGCTTATTTTGAGGCATCCTAGTTTGATCCTAAAACTCCTTGCTGGGGAACCTTTTAATCCTATCTAATGTAGAAAGAATTAACTTTCAGATTCTGCTTCTGAAAGTAGTAACACTAGACAGATTCACTGCTGGAGGCTTTGTGGGCCTGCCATTCATAAAGGTAATTGTTTTCAGATGTTTTGTAGGTTATTAGTCCTTCTGAGTTGTTCAGTCAGACTTCTTTAGGACTTAAAATGCTAAAGGCCATTCTGGGAAGATGGAGCTGGGAAGGCATTTTATTAAGAAGTCAGAGATGGATTTTTTTTTTTCTAGAAAGGGTCATAACCCATTCAGAGAATCAACAATAGGTGTAGCACATATCTTTGGGGTGAGGTCATTGATCGATATATCACATATTACTCTATGCAGAAGATACTGAAACTATTGATTGTCATCCCTTGCAGGGAGTATGGACAACCAGGCAATACTCCGAGGTAGTAAATAAGCTTACTATGTTCCTGGACTCGTTAGGTTTTGTAGTTGCAAAGAAAGGCGAACCTTCCTCTCTTTTAACCGTTATCTGAAATAAAGATTTTGAGCGGAAGTCACACTCCCTTCTTTTTCATACTTATTAAAAAAAACCAAGAACCTGTCCTTCGCATTTGGCTATTTTATTGGTCATATAGTGCACTTTCAATGACATAAGTTCTTCATCTTATGCCAAAATAATGTCAAAATATATTATGCCTTCAGAAACCTCTAAAATAATTCTTTAGATTCATTGCATCAAGTTTAGCTTTATCCAGCTTGGGTCCCTCCAGGTATATTAGGACCATAAATTCCTAATTCACAAGCAGGCTTGGAATTCTGAAAGTACTTGCCCTATCAGATCTAGAGGGAAAAGTAGCAGGCTAGGGAAACTAATGTAATTTTTTCTGAAAACTGTCAATATACCATATATGCTTCATTGTATTACTATTATTTATGATTATGTCATTACATAAATCAAGCAATAAAACAGAGTGCTAAGCAGGAATTGATATATTTGAAGTGCTTATTTTATAATTATAAAAGGCAAACTAATTTAAATGTGTTCTTGTTCTCAGGCAAGACAATAGCATAGATTCTACTTCTTCTTTGAAGGAAGAAAACAAATCGGAAGGGCTGGATTCAAAACAAGGTAGGGATTGGAGAAAATCGAACTGTTTTGTGTTAGGTATCCTGAATATAGAAGAGGAAATAATGTGATGTGACTGAAAATTGGGTGGGTGGGGCACTTTTTGTGCATATATATAAATATATTGTAAAGAACCATTAGCACTACATATTTATTTGGAAAAATATATTTATATGATATAAAATTTTGAATTAGTTTTTAATTGTCAAGTGAGGAGAAGAACAGGCATAGATGGGTTGCACATTCCCATCAGGTAAACTCAATATTCATAATGCCAATTCTTTAACTGTGATTTTGACTATGAGTTTTTCTTCCTGGTAGAATATAATGGATCAAACAGGTGAACTTCAGTAGCAGCATTGTCCTGCTGTTCATACAGTTGTCGTTTCATATTAATGAATGGTTTTCATTCAACCATACAGGAAAAGGAAAATGGTGTTCCTAATCTCACAGTTGTGATGAGGACAAACTCCATCCTTTACTACTTCATAGACATAGGTCAGACTTTATTCTTTCCCCCAGTTGTGTGGATTTCACCCAGAATTCTCATCAGATGACTTATCTATCTCCTGCAGAATTTTTTAAATTGAAGCCTACCTATTTGATACCTCAGATTTGTAGAGGGCTGACCTAGAGTTTGGAAAGTTGACAGGAACCATGTGCATTAGAAGTTGCAGGGAAGAGGATAACTTATTTTGTTGCTGGCAATTGGTACGAATTCAGTGAGAAATTCCATCTATGGGTTAGTTTGAATTTCAACAGTTCCCTGTCTATTTTGTGATGATAGGCATGTGCAACAAACTATAGAATTGGATCAAATAAGATTTTATTAGGAAACATATTCCCACTAATTATTTCTTTAGAAATAAATGCTTCATTTTTTTGTAGTTAGCCAATAAAGAAAATCTGACTTGAATAGAATAGAATTATGAGGCAATCAAGCTTTAGTAAAATGCTGTGACTTTCTAAGGAATAGTTTAAATACTGCTTTTTTGCACTCAGGTATGACCTTTGAATTGACATGTTTCCTGCAGATTTGCTCCCTTTCTTTTCTGCTATCAGGGGGAATTGATGACTTCTTGCAGATGATTACTTCTTTGTCCTTTTTATGACTTTATCAGCCACCGTTTCATGATAGCTTTAGGCAATGACAACAGTGCTAGTCAGGATGTTAGGTTTTAAGGAGCTTTGGAGAATGTGCAAGCATAAAATGGCAAAACTTAGTAACTGTTCTTATTCTACACTGTGATGCTGAAGATGAAAAATACAAAATCTAAGAAAAAGTGATTCAGAGAGAGAAATTAAGAACCCAGAAATAAATTTCACAATTTTAGTTGAAAGTATAAATGCAGGTTCTCATTTTGATAAAATGAGAAAGATAATGAGAGAAATACCACCAGAGACTTTTATTACTATGTAAAATTACGGATGCAAAAAAAGAGAATAAAGCAGCTCAACTAATTAAACATTTCTTAGGCCATTATAGCCGTGTCATTATTGTGTAGCATATATCTGTGGAGATTTCAAGCACTGAAGAAGAAACCCAGGCTGATAACACTTCTTTTCAGAGTCAGATAACTTCTCATTCTTGAGGAAAAAAGGAGAAATGATTTCTCTAAAAAATTCTTTTGCCTCAGTCCCTCAGGTCAGTTCTTCTTTCACTTGGAATTGTTGGCCTTTGACAAAAAGAGATGAATATGCCAGAACATAACTTCTGATCTTTGAACTAGGCTTACTCAGTGGGGAACGTGAAAGCTTCTGATTAGTTGAACAGTATATTAAGTAAATATGGAGTATTAACCTGTAGCAAGACAAAAGAATTTCCATTCCTTAATCCTATTGATTCCCATTTCATTTTATCTTTCACACTTGTTTCTGGCAGTATGATATTTGGTTGCTTTTCTTAGGTGGTAGAAAATTAAATATTGCATCTCGTAAATATAAATTGAATATTTGATTATTATGTTGACAACTATTTTTCAGAAGGCAATATCGATGGCTAGATTTTGCAGAGGTTCCAAATTACTGATTTTGAACTTTGCTTTATTACTGTAGTAACTATAATTCACCCCACATTGCCTATCCTGCTGTGCTGCTCTATGGTGTCAGTCCATGAATGAGCAAAGCATGTTGGGAATATATACCAAGAGTATATAATCACAACAGGGTCATCAGAGCATGAAGGTCATTCCAGCTGCCCAGTTAAAGCATGTAGGCAGCTATATTGGGCAGCAGTAATATAGGAAGATGCTGATGATTCCTTTAGTGACAGTGGCAAAGGCTGTGCAGGAGAAGGCAATAGTAAATGACTTCAGTGTTTTACCAAAATTCCCTCCTCCACATATGCACATGATGCATAAGATAAAGTGATTGATGATACAGCACCAGATGATGAGCCCCTAAGGCCAGATGCACTCAACGTGCTATTGAGGAAGAGCTCAGTGGTGTTTATGACATGGTTAGATTAAAGCCTTCGGGATGTCTAGTTGCTGATGTTGCCATGCAGACCAAAAAAAACCAAAGCTGCAAAAATAGAATCACAGTGGGAATATGGAATGTAAAAAACATGAACGCAGGAAAATCAACACTGTGAAAGGTAAAATAAAATGACTACAAATTGACATCTTAGGCATCAGCAAATGGAAATGGATTGGAATTGAACACTTTCAGCCAGAGCATCACACTATTTAGTACTCAAGACATGAGAAATAAGGAAGAACATTGCTTTCCTAGTTAGGAAAGCTATAGCATGGCTACAGTTATACTGGCACATGTATGCCTACTACAAGAATCAGAATCATACAAGTAGTGGCTTTACATGTGATACTGTACAGAAGGGAAAGTTGGACTTTGAAGAAACAGGATAGGAAGAGTATTCATGGTTTTCAATTTTGGAGTATTCACAGTTTTGAACGTTGGAGAAGATTATTGAGAATACTGTAGATCACGGGTGTCAAACTCGATTTGACATCTCGTGACACATCGTGATGTTTTTTGCCTTTGCGGAGCCGGTGTGGGCACGGCCTGTGCGTGACGCATCAACCCCGCGGGCCGCCAGTTTGACACCCTTGCTGTAGATAGTCAAGGAAACAGACAAATGGATCATCAAAAAAACCAACCCACAATTATCCCTCAAGATGCAAGGGACCAGGCTCAAATTATTAAACTTTAGACCTATTATGGGAAGCTTTTCTCTAGAAAAGTCTATAATGCTGTTAAAGGTAAAACGAAAGAGAAGAAGAGGATATCTATCAGCAAGGCAGATGAACAATAGATTGACCTTTGGAGGATTTGAAGGGCCAGATTGGGAAAGATCTCTTTGGAGCATATCTATCTGCGTGGTTGTTAAGATTCCATAACTATTTAATGGCACATAATCAGATGTAACTAGGTAATAGAAAATCACAATCATAACTGCATTTCCTACACTGCAAGTGTTGTTCTATGCCCAGTTTAAGTAAGATGCATTTAATATGGTGGACTAATGTCTTCTTCATCTGATTTTCCTGTTCTGCTAAACCTGATATCTATAATATAAATGTATCAGAAAGGTATATTTTTGAAATTAATAGTTTGACAAAAATAGTCTTCAAGTAACATTTTCTGAAATCAGAACTTGCAAATAGAGTTCAGTGCAGTTGAATAGGCATAACTGATTATTTTGGTTTTGCCATTTTGATATTACTGATGAAATCATAATATTTATATGCTACAGCTGTCTATTTATCTCTATTTCTAATATCTGTAAAAATAACTTGCGCAATGCTTTACTTTCCAGTTTTTTTTTTAAGAAAAGCTACTTCCTACTTTATGGACAAGAGCATTTATTATACATTTCTCTTAGTGTTCAGTATTGATTTTTTTTCTCCCTCCAGATACCAGTTATATCATAAAAAGTCAAAGAAAGTATGTTTTTCTAAAGATTTTCTTCCTAGCTCATAAACACAAGACCCAACGCACATACACACACAATGAAAGTTATGGCATTTCTTTCAGAAAAGATTTAAAACCAGAATAGTTTTTTTAAAGGCTTTTTCACTCTACGTTTGACTTGAGAGACAGAAAAAAGTAGTCTTGCTTTAAGTTGTTTGGAACTGCTGTAGATTAATTTCAGTAATATGTATTCTGCTGCTCAATCTTTGGACAGACTTTGATGTGAATGGAAAGTAATTGGTATAAAGATCAAATGCAGAATATTAACTTTTGTGTGTGTGAAAAAGTTTTTATTTCTCTGTTCCATTTTCCAAAAGAAGTATTCATGTTGCCAACTCCTATATTATTATTGCCAAACAGTGGAAACTAGCACATGTGGGAAAACACCAAGTGCTTAGCAGGCCTTTTTTATTATGTAAAAATAACAACCTTCAAATTGCAATATCTGAATAATTTGAGAAGAGCTTAGTATTAGCAATAGCACTTAGACTTATATACCGCTTCACAGTGCTTCACAGCACTGTGCCTCTCTAAGCGGTTTACAGAGTCAGCATGTTGCCCCCAACAATTTTGGGTCCTCATTTTACCGACCTCAGAAGGATGGAAGGCTGAGTCAATCTTGAGCCGGTCAGGATTGAATTCCAGGCTGTGGGCAGTGAATTAGCCCTGCAGTACTCCATTCTAACCACTGCACCACCATGCAGTAATGCCAACCATTTAATTCTAAGAATTAATCTACCTATCCCAATAAAGTCTGCTTAGATAGATATATCTGGAATTTTCATTCTGAATATTGAGATTGGGATTGTTAACGCCCAAATGCATCCCAAAGGTGCTTTTTCAAAAGGCAATTGGATTTTCTTTGTTTTTTCTTGAAGATGTTTTGCTTCTCATTCAAGAAGCTTCTTCAATTCTGACTGAATGGTGGAGAAGGATTTATATTTCTTGCAGTGATCTGGTTGTTAGCAGTCTCCAAGTGGCCTCAACAATGGATTGAGGCTACCCAAGTGGCCTTGACGACTGTCAGAAAAAGGATTAACGACCAGATGACTGCACAGAATATAAATCCTTCCATTCTCTACCATTCAGTCAGAACTGAAGAAGCTTCTTGTATGAGAAGCAAAACATCTTCAAGAGAAAAAAGAAAGACAGACCAGTTGCCTTTTGAAAAAGCACCTTTGGGACAACCATGACCTGGATGACTGAGATGGCCAAGTACATCCATTCACATGCACTTTTTTCCTTTTCTTTTTCTCACCTCTTTGTCTCGCTATATTTTTGCTATATTTTTCTTTTTTCCTCCCTCCATCTTACAAAATATGTCTGTATGCTGCTTGTGGGAATGTTTTTGAGGGGATTAGATATGTGCTGATATTCAAGTTGAAATTCCTTTAGTGTGTGGTACTAAAGTTAAATCTGTGTTGCTTGCATCATTCACTCAAAATGCCTTGAAGAGTTGCTTCGCTGGATTGGTGCAGACCAAAGCCCATTTCTACTACTATTTTAGGATTTCCCATATTTTCTTACAATTTAATCTGCAAATAGGGTCAGAAATAAATTGGTTAAATAATGGTCAAGGAATTAAACGTTAAGGTATTATTGCTTTCATGATTATCAATAACTTTACAATCATTGTTAATTACAAAAACAAATATAGCAATTATGTTACTTTGTAGAAGAGTAAAATGAAGATATA